>BQNB010038945.1:0-48400 GCA_026074375.1 Tanacetum coccineum | reverse complement strand
ATTGGAGTTTATCATCAATGTGTAGTCCTTCCAACGGAACGGCTAATGGTTCGTCGGAATAACATTTCTTCAAGTTGGATACATGGAATGCATTGTGAACCTTGATCAACTCTTGAGGAAGCTCAAGCTTGTAAGCAATGGATCCAACCTTTTCCAACATATCTAGGGTTCAACTTTCCCCGTTTGCCAAAACATACGACCCCTTTCCAAGGTGAAACCTTGAGCATAACCCTATCCCTAACTTGAAACTCCATCGGCTTACGCTTTAAATCGGCGTAACTCTTTTGTCGGTCATGAGCGGCTTGCATTCTTTGCTTGATTTGAATGACCTTCTCAGTTGTCTCTTGGACTATTTCTGGACCGGTGATTTAAACTTGTCCAACCTCGGCCCAACAAACAGGTGAACGACACTTTCGTCCGTAAAGTGCTTCAAACGATGTAGCCTTTATGCTAGCGTGATAACTATTGTTGTAAGAAAACTCAACTAGTGGCAAATGTTTAACCCAACCATTCCCAAGGTCGATCAAACAAGCAGGTAGCATATCCTCGAGAGTTTGGATAGTTCTCTCGCTTTGTCTATCAGTTTATGGATGGTACGCAGTACTCATATCCAAATTAGTACCCAAAGCCTTCTGAAGTGACCTCTATAAATTTGATATAAATCTAGGGCCACGATCACAAATGATCGAGAAAGGTATTCCGTGTCTTGTGACCACCTCCTTTAGGTACATCCTTGACAACTTCTCCATAGGGTCAGTTTCCCTTATTGGTACGAAGATTACAGACTTCTTAAGTTGGTCAACCATTACCCAAATGGTGTCATAGCCTTGCGATGACTTATAAAGCTTTGTGATAAAATCTATTGTGATGTTATACCACTTCAATTAGGGTATCTCCGGTTGTACCAACAAACCCGATGGCCTTTGGTGTTCGGCCTTGACCCTAGCACATGTCAAACATTTGTTAACATAGGTGGCAATGTCGGCTTTCATATTGGGCCACCAATATAGCTTCTTTATGTCTTGGTACATCTTGTCGGAACCCGGATGGATGGAGTATTTTGATTTGTGGGACTCGTGCATGATCACAGTCCTCAAGTCACCATAACATGGCAACCAACTCCTGCCGTTTAAGCATAAGGTTCCATCGGCACGGGGTTCCAACTTTTCCTTTGGTATATCCTTCCTGATCATACCTCCTACATCTTCGTTCTTGAGATTCTCTGGTTTCTGTGCTTCAGTCTGAGCATTTAAGATTTGTTTGGGAAGATCCAAACTAATAGTCATAACTAAAGCTCAGACTCTTAATGGTTTAATTCGCTCTTTCCTGCTCAAAGCATCAGCAACAACATTTGCTTTCCCCGGGTGATAACGAATCTCACAATCGTAATCACTGAGCAACTCTAACCAACGACGTTACCTCATATTCAACTCCTTTTGGTCATGAATGTGTTGTAAGCTCTTATGATCTGTGAATACCGTACAGTTGGTTCCGTACAGGTAGTGCCTCCAAAGTTTTAAAGCAAACACCACTGCACCAAGTTCCAAATCATGAGTAGTATAATTCTTCTCATGAATATTCAACTGTCGTGATGCGTAAGCAATCACCTTCTTGTTTTGCATCAACATTGCACCCAATCCTTTATGCGACGCATCACAATACACAATGAAGTTCTCAGCTCCGTGAGGGAGAGCTAAGATGGGCGCGCTACACAACTTATTCTTCAAGGTCTGAAAAGCTGCTTCTTGCTTGTCACCCCATTCAAAGGCGACCTTTTTTTGAGTGAGCTTGGTCATTAGCTTAGCGATTTTCAAAAATCCTTCGATAAATCTTTGATAATAACCGGCAAGACCTAAAAATTGTCGTATTTCCGTTGGTGTTTTAGGAGATGCCCAATCTTTTATGGATTCGATCTTGGCGGGATCCACGTGAATGCCTTGACTATCAATCACGTGGCAGAGGAATTATACCTTAGGTATCCAAATTTCACATTTAGAGAATTTAGCATACAACTCCTCTTTCTTAAGCAATTCCAGAATTACCTTAAGATGTTCTTCGTGCTCTTTTTTGTTCTTTGAATAAATTAGTATATCGTCAATGAAGACAATTATAAACTTATCCAAGTATGGTTTGCACACCCGGTTCATGAGATCCATAAACACCGCTGGTGCGTTCATCAAACCAAATGGCATAACTTGGAACTCGTAATGACCATACCGAGTTCATAATGCCGTCTTTGGAATATATTCTTCACGTACCCGGAGTTGATGATAACCCGATCGCAAGTCTATCTTCGAATAAACACTGGATCCTTGTAGCTGGTCAAATAAATCATCAATCCTTGGGAGAGGATAACGATTCTTCACCATCAGTTTATTCAATTCCTGGTAGTCGATGCACATCCGGAATGATCCATACTTCTTTTTGACAAACAAGACTGGAGCTCCCTAAGGTGAGAAGCTGGGTCTTATAAAGCCCTTGTCGGATAGCTCTTGCAGTTGCTCCAATGAATCTTTCATTTTGGAAGGAGCCAATCGATAAGGTACTCGTGCTACAGATGCAGCACCAAGTACCAAATCGATCTGGAATTCCACTTGTTGAGTCGGTGGAAGACCCGATAAATCTTCAGGAAATACCTCAGGAAAATCTCGAATGATTGGTACATCCTTAAGTCGCTTCTCCCCCGACTTGTCTTCAATCTCCTTTGTAGTAACTTGTGCCAAAAAGACGTGATGTCCTTTCACCAAATATTTATGAGTTTTGGTGCACGAAATGATGTTCAAACGAGTCCTGTTTCCCCGACTGCTTCCGTCACCATGGACAATTAAGGTTTTATTTCCCCAGGGAATACGAACGATCTTCTCGGCACAATCAATGACAACATGGTACTTTGCCAACCAATCCATACCAACTAGGACGTCGAAACTACCAAGTTCTACGGGCATTAAGTTAATGTTGAAGGGATGATCTAAGAAGTTTAATGTACAACCCCGAATGATAGTGTTTATCCTAATTATTTTCCCGTCGGCTAGTTCAACATCGTAATAATGGTCTAATGTAGTTGGTGTGATATCAATTAGGGAGCTAAATGTAGTAGATACAAAACTCCTATCGGCACCAGTATCAAATAGGATAGAAGCATAGCGGTTGTTTAGAAGGAACGTACCTGTAACGACGTTGGAGTCCGGGTTTGTCCCTGCATTGCCCACCACGTACACTTTCGCTGGGGCATTGCCATTCCCACCTTGATTACCATGGTTTTTATTCTTCAACTTTGGGCAGTCTCTCTTGAAATGCCCCTGAACACCACACTCATAGCAAGTGCCAGCATTCTGAGTTGTTTCGGAGTTCCCACGATTGTTATTATTACTATTGGGACCAGAACTCCTACAGTCACAAGCCAGATGGCCGATCTTCTTGCACTTATTACACCTAGGAGCACATGGCCCTTTGTGGTGATAGTTGCATTTTGTACACAAGGGAAATGATCCCGTGTACTCCCTCTTTTCACCAGGCCCAGCAGTGTAAGCCCTTCCAGTGTTCTGCCTCTTGTTTTGTTGTTGGTGCCCCTGATTGTTTCCAGCATTAAACTCTAACTTTCTCTTCTGCTCAGCTTGTCTTTCAGCAATAGTGAGGACTTTTTGATCCATCTGATCGTTAGCAAACTCAATTGCTTTCTCCATCGTCTTGGGTTGATATGACATTACATTTCCCCGAATCATATCAGGAAGTCCACCAACATATTTCTCAACTTCATCTGATTCCTCGTGGAACATCCTTCCACACATTAGTGCAAGCTCTTGAAAACGCAGAGTGTAACTCGCGACATCAGTACCCTTTACTTTTAGGTTCCAGAGCTCAATTTCCAACTTCTTGATTTCACCCCTTGGGCAGTATTTGACTGTCATCATCTTCTTTAGTGCCTTCCAGTCCATAGCATAAGCAACATCTTGAGTAACAGTCTTCATGTGGGAGTTCCACCATGTCAGAGCATTTCCAAGGAAAGTGCAAGTAGCAAACTTAACTTGGTTCTCCACAGCACAGTTGCTGATATGGAACACTGATTCCATCTTCTCGAACCATTGTGACAACACAACCACTCCTTCAGTACCCTTAAAAGAAAGGGGCTTGCAATTTAGAAAATCCTTGTACGTACACTCACGCGGAGTACGTACAGTTCCTCTAATTCCAGTGTCAGAATTGTGGCTTCCGTCGCCCTGACCATTAGTGCTATTTCGAAGAGTTTCATGATTAGCAAGTGCCGCAGACACTCTTGCTTTGATTAGCTGTTCAACAGCAGCAGCTGTCATAGGGGTAGCAGCCGCAGCAGCAGCCCTTGCAGCAGCAGTAGCAGCAGCCCTTGCAGTAGCAGAGGATCTTCTTGGCGGCATATTGTTCTAATCACAATAATATAAAACACGTGAGTTTTTATAAACATCACAATAAGACATGGGTATAACATATATATAACAAGATCACATCACACAGTGATTATATAACATGACCGGGATCATAACACATAACAGAATTAAGATCGACATAACATAATACAACATATTATATATATAACAAGATCACATCACACAGTGATTATATAACATGACTGGGATCACAACACATAACAGAATTGAGATCGACATGACATAATACAACACATCATATATAACTGGAAAACATACATGATTATTTGATACAAGAAATGAAAATACAAGTCCTACTGCCATACTAGATGGGCATAAAACCCATAATACTTAGCCGGCTAACATAATGATAGCTATGAATACGACATAAGAAGTGTAAATCTAGGCAGAACTACCAGCACTCTCGCGATCATCTGCATGAGTCTGCTCTCTAGCCTGAAGTGCCTAAATCTATCCCAATGCTGCTGATAATTGTCCCTGTAGTGATGAAACATGTGCAATCAATATCATCATCAGTGACTCTTGTGAGGCGATACGATAATCATGCATCTGAGTATGAGTCCTATATACTTGTAGTTCATAGTGAACTGTCTAACTCAACCCAATGGAATGTGCCCAAGCCTCTCGAGAAACCAAGGCCTCCTGATCCAACAGTCGTGCAGTCTCACAGTGAAATTGTCTATCATTGACCAATCTATTGACTCTCTAAAACAACTGAGTCTGTCTATACTGAGTATCCTCTATCATAGCATAAACATCCTGCGTATCCTGCTCCTGAACCTCAGCAAGCTTTGTTACTCTAGCATTGACCCCCTTGAAGGTCATTGGTGCTACCTCCTCAACAGCCTCTTTCGGGTCTATCCAAACATCCCTAATGCCATAGCCGACCTCCTCAGCCCTCTAACGTCTAGTTTTGGCATCCAGAGTGCTGATAAACCCATAGTCTATCCCATGACCTCCAGTAGGTCTAAGAGCAGCAGTCGAACTCTCCCTCACCTCATACCTTGATGTGAGAGCAGTCAGACATAACCTCTTACGAGGTGGTAACTCGGCCTCAGGAGTGTCCTCCTTATGGTCGACTGGTGGTGGTATGAACAGTGAGGCTGGTAGTGGTGGTAGTGGTGATGATGGTAATAGTAATGATATGGGTACATGTGGTGGTAAATGTAGTGATGATAGTGGAGGTGGTAATTATGGTGATGGATGTAGTGGATGATAAGTGGATGGTGATAAGGCTCTCAATCTACCCATGGCAGCTCTGAAGCCTTGGGGTGCACGCACATGGTTAAGGGTACCATATGGGTGAGGTGCTATAGGAAGTGGTGATGATGGAGGTGCAGGTGCAGCTAAACACCTAACAAGGCGTTCCTTTGCAAAGGGTGGTAATAGTGAGATGAGTGGTGATGGTGGTAAGGCAAGAAGCCTCTCGACCTCCTCCTCTGATGGAAAAGGCATAGGTGCCTTGGGTCGGATAAATATCCTAGAAGTGGTATAATATGCTGATGGTGATGGTGGTGTAGCCGCAGACTCATCGGTCTCAAATGGCTCTGTCTCCTCAAAAGAGGGGACGTGGTCAACAACGGGTGCAACAACAGAGTCAACCGGCCAGATGCTCATCCTCCTCCTCCTCTAAAGGCTCCTCTTCCTCCTTGTCATCATCAAAGGAGTCATCATCATCGCTGTCATCTCCCTCAGCTGGATAGTCTACTGGACCATCCTCAGAGTCCTCCTCGAGATCTGAGCCAGCAACGTAGCCCAGAGATAAGGCTATAGGTGAATCAGCAACAACATAAGGCTAATCCTCAATGGGAACCTCCTCACCAGATAGGGCTAAGTACTCAGGGTACTCTGGTCCTGGCACGTAATCTGGCGAGAGCGGTGCCTGCTCTGGCTCCTCAGGGCCAAGTACGTAGTTCGGTGATGCCGGTGCAGCCTTCGGTGAGTCGAGCTCCTAGAGTCTGAAGAAGTCCACAGCCTAAGCTAGCGGGTCTCCATGCGATGATATAGACATATATGTAACCTCGGATGATGCCGAATCCGATGACATGACTATATCTGTAACACTTAAACAATGTTTACATTAGTACATATATAAGACCAATAATAATCTACTTAATATATTATAAACATGTATGAGAACCATGCAGCATCTAGTCTACCCAACTAATGCAACAAGTAATGTATGAATGAATGTCCCATAAAAATCCCTTTTTATGATGCAATGTTTGAAAACGGTTATAGTCAATGTAAAAACATTTGACCTGGTTCTCTATAATCTTGGCTCTAGATACCAATCTATAACACCCCCAAATTGGGTAGCAGCGGAATAATGTGTCCGGGAGCGTTACTTCATAGATCAATAGCACAAGATATGAGAACGACCTCTAAAAGAGTCGTTTGAAATACGATACATTGGATTGAAGTTGTTTAATACAAAGCACAACGGCTTAAATTGTTCAACATTGAAATAACAAGATTTTAGATCATAACAAATATCCTAAGATGTAATGACTCCAAATCTTTTATGCATGACTCCCTAAAAGAGTATCCCTAATGTATCCTTAGCACCTCGTATCGCATTGACCTGAGAAAACATGCTTTAAAACGTCAACATAAAGTTGGTGAATTCATAGGTTTATGTAAAATGTAATGTAGGACCGCAAGATTTTCCCCGTGATAATGCAACAGATGCAAACATCACAAAATGTAATTAAGTTTCCCTAAGCTCATGACACTGAAGCTTGACATGTATGAAATGCAACATAAATTGCCAACATTGCCCGTGATTATGTTCTAACCCGCAACATCTTAAATCTGACATGGTATACATCTGTTGTCCGGTAAACCGGCACAATGAGCGCTACTCACCCGAACGGGGATGTCAATCCTAAATAGATCTATTTATAACATTCGCGCTCACACAAAGTAATTGACAGTTCATGATAATGGGCTTAGAGGGTTATCGCTACTTAGGCAAACACGTAATCATGTAAAAATGTGAACTTACGTCCAATAGTAAAACAATACATGTTTCTCACCCCAAAAGTTATAAATCATTAATATAGTAAAACATGGGGTTATGAACTCACCTCAATAGGTAGTCCTCTGAAATACCAAAGATGGTAAGTAAGCGTCATTGTCAAATACCTAAACAAATATGGCACGTCTTAGTCTAATATTTTAGACTAACGATTCTTTAAATAAACTACAATATTTTGCTAGTTTACATATAATGTTATCACTTGTGTATAGACCCTTGTGTAGTGGTGTTTCTGATTAAAGTATTCATTTTACTCGTTTGCTCTCGAGAAAGTATACTACTAAGGACAAGTGTTGTTAATAAATATGTATTTATTAACCGTGTATTTTATATATATATAAGCCTTGACTTTTAACTTGTAATAATATCTTCATTGCATTAAGTCCAGTCCGACACACTAAGTATTTATAAAACCATTTAAGTTTTATAAAATATTCTTAAATTTCTAGGTTTGTCAGGATTTGCCCTTTTACTTAAGTTTGGTCAAATTATAGTTTTAACCCATAACTTTCCAAGTTGTCACTTTTAGTCCCTCAACTTTACAAAAGTTACCCTTTTGTCCAAGTTAATTTCAAATAGTCCTTTAAGTTTGAAAGGTGTCTAAGACAGCCCCTAGGCTTGTAAAACCATGATTTACGGATTATTTATAGTTTTGACCTCCAAGTTTCAATATTGACACTTTTAGTCCCAAACTTGTAAAAATCACATTTTAAGTCCATTTAAGTTCTAACAAGTGGAAATAGGCTTTATTTAGTTCCAATAAGCTAAATAATCCCTTTCAACTTACAAATAAGCTCGGATGAGCTTATTTAAGCTTATTATTATGCCCATAAGCACACGGTTGTGTCTATTGGTCCTATACGTGGCTCGAAATTGGACTTGTGAGTCCATTTAGGGTCCGATTAGGTTTAACTAGTGTGTACCCTTTTATACTTATTTATTTTACTCCCAAAAGACCTAATAAGCTCATTGAGCTTATTGGTAAGCCGTCACGCCCTCATGTGGGCTGTTGGGCTTTGCGTGGGTTACGTACATGGGCAACCGAGCCTATTAGTCACACCAAAGTCTTTGTTATTTTAACAAGAGTTTAATTAGTATGATTAGGGTTCTAGGTCACGTTTTCTTTCTTATAAAAAAATTTATAAGTGTTTACACTTAGTCTTGGTAAGAACCCACGACCATACTAATGGAGGTGTGAACCTTTCCATGGTCCTCTAGTCTCGTCTTTTCACAAGACGGGCTAGGATTTCACATTAGCCCGACCATGACCTGTTTTTAAACCATAAACCAAACCATACGAGTCGTATATACTTCCATCTAGAGCAAAACAAGTTTCTTAAGCTTATCTTTGACGTGAGCATGCAACATGCACACGTCTAAACATATGACAACAAGTTTAACAAGTTTTCATGTGAGCATGTATATAAGTTACGAGTTTAAGGCTTTTAAACCAACCATATTTAGTTTAGAAGTACTACACAAGTTCTATCTTTTAAAAGGACATGTACATGCATACGTGACATGCATGGTTTTGAGTCATGCATGTTCACGGTTCGTTGGTTTGTGTCTCAATACCAAGACGTGACCATGGTCACCATAAAACAAACGAAAGACGAGTAAGAATAAGCCAAGAACACAAAGGTTATACTTACAAGAGTCCTAAGCTCGAGTGAGGGTGGTGTAGTGTAGAGTAGAGTGAACAAAACCGAACCCAAAAGCTTTTAAAAGCTTATATAACCCAAATCCTTGCTTAACCATTTTATAACTCAAGAACCTTCCTCCTAAACCCTTTTACTTAAGTTATTAAGTGTGTAGTACTTGAATATTGAAGTGAAATGATGGTTTTGTGCTTATTGTTTGCGAAACAACAAGAGAGAACAAAGGAAGAGTTTGTTTGCTTGTTCTTGGCCGGTTACAAAACACAAAAGGGGGACCAAAATTTGGTTAATAACCCCATGTTTAAGTATTAGGAGTTTATCTCTTGGTTTAAAAATACAATTGTTTAATCTAAAGTTGTATTAGTGGAGCAAGTAGGAATTATTTGTATAACATGTATACAAAATGTGAAATATGAGAGGGTTTTGTATAATCCTTGCAAAATCTTGTGTATCGGGTACACTAGAGGGTATTTGTTGAAGTGTAGGTGGGTTTATGGTTTGCCATGCATGCAAAACCATAGTTTTATTGCGTTACGTAGACGTTTTACGTAACCAATAAAAATAAAAAACATAAAGTTATAAATTATCATCCTAATAAATTTATAACACTTACTTGATATAAACTTTTATTTGTTTGATGCCCGTTTACGTTAAACGTTCATTTTTAGTTTACGCGATTAAGCTAAACGGTTAAAATTAAAATCGAACGCGTAAAAGCCTAAAAATAAATAATAGAATAATTGAAGTCGTAAATGACCTGAAAATGTGAAATGTTACAAACTCAATCATACAGCACCATCAGTTCCTCAAAATGCATATCACACCCATCTAATTTCACAAAAACCACAAGCTGAGTTTCCCTAACTAGACTTGGGTCTTGCTATTCTAACATTTATACAAGGTGATGATCCAATTGATTACATTAAAAAAGCAATGGCATTTTTGTCAACCATGGCATCACGTTTTTCCTCAACTAACAACCAACTCAGAACGTCTTGCAATCCAAGAAACCAAGCAACCATTCAAGATGGTAGGGTAACTATTCAACAAGTTCAAGGGTTGACAACTTCAGAGTATTGCTGGCACGGGAACTAAGGGAAATACTACAAGTTCAGAGGAAATAATGCAGTAGGTCAAGCAAGGGTTGTTAAGTGTTATAATTGTCAAGGTGAATGGCATATGGCAAGGCAGTGCACTCAGCCAAAGAGGCCAAGGAATTCTGCATGGTTCAAGGAAAAGATGTTGTTGGTTCAGGCATAGGAATTTAGTCAAGTATTAGATGAGGAACAGTTGGCATTCTTAGCAGATCCTGGAGTTGCAGATGGTCAAGCTACTTAGACAACAATCCCACAAAATGCTGCCTTCCAAACTGAGGGTCTAGATGCTTATGACTGAGACTGTGATGATATCTCTTCAGCAAAAGCGGTCCTTATGGCTAATCTTTCTAGTTACGATTCAGACGTCCTCTCTGAGGTACCAAACTCTGAAACTTATCAAACTGATGATATGATTAATCAAAGTGTGCTAGAGATGCAATATTCTAAAGAAACACCTATTGATGATTATCCAGATAATGAGATAACAAGTGATAGTAATATCATTTCTTATTCTCAGTATCTGCATGAAACGTAAAATGCAGTTGTTCAAGATACTAATTCTTCTACACCACAAGATGTTATGATAGTGTCTATGTTTAAACAAATAACTAATCAAGTAACTAATTTGGATAAGGTATATAAGGAAAACAATATTGTTATTGAATCCTTAACCGCTGAGCATGAAAAATATAAGGAACGGGTCAAAACTTTTGAACAAAGACTTAGTATTGATTTGAGCAGTCGTGAAAAATTTATTGATTCACAAATGGATGACATGATTCGGAATAGGCATGAACTTAAACAAGAAATTGACTCACTTAAACAGAATCTTTCTAAACATATCAAGGAAAAGGAGTCGTTATTGCAAACATTTACTGTTTTTAAGAAGGAATCCAAAGAAAAAGAAAATAAATACATGGACAAGGAAATTGATTTTGAGAAGAAGATAAAGGAACTAGATAATATTATTTATAAAGTGGGTCAATCTGCGCAAACTGTGCATATGCTAACGAAACCACAAGTTTTTTACGATGACACTCACAAATAAGCTCTTGGTTATCAAAATCCATTTTATCTTAAGAAATCTCAGCAGATTAAGCCAACATTATATGATGGTATTGTGATATCTAAAAAACAAGATGTGGTTTCTGTGGATGATTCTGACGAGACATTGATTTTAGAAGAAGGGAGTCGATCAAAAATGATTGCAAAACAAAATGATACAATTTCAAAAGAAAAGAAAATTAATATTTCTCTAATTAATTATCCCGAATTGAATAAATTGGCTGAAGATTTTGGAAAACATTTTGTTCCGCAACAAGAACAATATGCAAAACAAGCTTTCTGGTTACCGATTTCAAACTCCATTTTTGAACAACCTATTGTTCAAACTACACCTGTTAGAACAGAGGCTCCCTGTGAACTCCCAAAAGTAAGCATGGTTATGTAACAACCCAAGTTTCAGGTCAACGTCTATCCTTAGCTAAGATAGTTATTTTTAATTACGTAAATGATTATAGTCATTATGCTATATATGGTTGATTAGAATTTCCATTTATTGATGAATTTCATTCCGTGATTTAGTTTCTATTTGTTTTTAGCATTTAAGAAAGTCAGAAAAAAAAATGTATTGCTCCGAGAGCGTAAATATGTTAATTTTGTATTTTTGTCGTTTCCCTGAGTTTTTTAAAAAAACCGTGTTTAAAGGTCGTGTTTTACGAGGTTTAACGTTTTATTAAAGGTTTTAAACTATATTTAGTGGGACGGAATAAAAACTTTACGAAATGTGGTGGCCCGTGTTTATGATCGGTTATGTGTGACTAAAATAATCACTTTGTACTAAACTTACAAGGACTAAATGGAAGGAGGGACCTAAATTGCCAAGTTTACAAAGATGTTTTCTATAAAAACAACACTCATACACATATAAACACTTTTAGAAAATTAGTCACTTCCTCCCTCCCCTCTCCTCTTGTCCGTTCGAAGTCACACACACACATAAACATCACCATATCAAATTTGTTACTTACATGCATTACAATCAATTAATACCATATTAATCCTTTTTCAATCCTCTACATTTCCCACTAAAGAAACCTTACATGCAATGAGTAATTAAGAAGTTGGGTTTTTGGTCAATTTTTATTGATTTGATGTATAAGGAGGTGTTTCTAGTTGATAGATTGTTGTTATATTGAAGTGGTTTGGTTTAAAAAGGTGGTTTGGTTGTCTTGCTTGTTTCGTCCGTACGGTTTGGTCAAGGGGGAAGCGAAGTCGAGTCTTGTTATTGCTTTGTGAGTATTTACTTGTGATTATGTGTTGATAAATTAAGTGGTTATTGCATATATGTGATTGTAGCTAGATGATTCAAGTGCAAAATTAATTTGAAAGTGTTACAAGTATGAACATATGTTTGATAGTTTTGGTACATGTTTTTAGGCTAGTTAAACATGTTGGAATGGTTGGATTTTGGTAAAAATGAGTTTTGGTATGACTTTGTGTTGACTTTTGTTGACCAGAAAGTTTGACTTGACCATAGCGTGTCGAGAAATTTTTGAAATCTAAATTAGGCTTTTGAATATGATAAAGGATGTTCTAAGGTCCGTTTTGATATAAGGTAGGCCTTGTAACTCCTAAAAACGAAGATTTTACGGCCGAGTCAAGTTTGGGTTATTTTTGGGTAAAAAGTCAACTACGAAGTTTGACTTTTAAAAGTCAAACTTGCGTATACATTTGAATATAGTTTATAACAAGCAAATGATTCGTAATGTTAGTTAAACTAAGATGAAACTATAAGTTTGGGTTATGTTATCTTTACTTTCGGCAGGCTTTTTAAAAATGGAAACTTTATTGAAAACGTTGTGATATTGGTAAGTAAGTCAAAGCGAAATATTTTGCGTCGCACTTGGAGATTCTAGTATATGATTGTATATACGTAATATATATATATATATATATATATATATATATATATATATATATATATATATATATATATATATATATATATATATATATATATATATATGCAAGTATGCAATATATGATATGTTATACTTTTAGTCACGTGCCGCTATATATATGTACTATATAGGTCGCGGTTGAGACGTGAAGTTTATTGCGCTTGTTGATTGATTGATTGATTTGGATCATTTGCTTAAGGTGAGTTCATAGCCTCGCATTAAATTCTTTTAAATGTTTTAAACCCGCGAGGGGGATACATGTTTGTTTTATAAATCGAACACATATGATTTTATGGTATGCTGGACCCGATTATGAGATTGTTTCCCACATAATTTGCTATTGTCGAAGTCCTTATTTCATGAACAGTTTAATTGCCTTTTGTGAGTGACGCTAATGCATTAAATAATTCTAATTGGTTTTGACAACCCTGTCCGGGTTTGAAATCTTGTGACCCACCCTGTCAAACGGTACATTTTGTTGTTAAAAAAAAATATAGTAGTATATGACAATAATATATTGGTTTTGGGGCATCCCTTTTAGCCATATGAAATGCCATAGTTTTGTTAACGTTCGTTGTCATGAGGCTTATGCGTAACAAGAAAAGAAGTTGTTATACATTGCATTTGTTGCGTTGTTTTCCCCGTGAAACTAATAAATGTGTTCCACAGGTTTTTTACTTATTGATTAATTTAAACTCTATGAATTTCACTCAACTTTGTTGTTGACGTTTTAAACATGTTTTATCCCAGGTAACCAAGGCTGAAGGCAACGATGGCGTGGAGGTGTCGTGCGTGTGGTGATGGATTTATGGAAAGACTGCTTGTGTGTTCTGGTCTTTCAAAAACAATATCTTATGTTGTGTCTAAAACAATATCTTTTATTTGAAAACAATTTGTTTTTCATGGTTTGTAATAGACGGTGGTTACGATTCTGTGGGACCTAAACGCACTTTTAACTCTGAATAATTATGGAACACATGTTTGGTAAACGTCTTATTTGAGTCGTTTTCTATTATCGTGGTGACGGATGCTATTTAGTAACACCAAATTGCTAATTTCCGCTGCGTAATCCGATGCCCCTCGGGGCGGGTGTTACAGATTGGTATCAAGAGCTTCGGTTGTAGAGAACTAGGTTGTTTTCAAAACTCGGATTGTAGTCATGTTAGATATCAAAGTAATGTCAAGAGTCTAAGGTTGTAAGGAACTAGGTCGAGTCTTTTGAAAAACCTAAACTATGACGCTTCTACACGCACGCCGATACTCCTCGTTGCCATTGGTTACATGTAAGGTACATTTATTAATTGTTACGTGTAAGTATATTTATGTATGTATTATATGTATGATTGGTTAAGTATGGATATTTATGCATGTGTTGGATGCATAAAGTATTATGTATTGGTGCATTTGTGCATGTGTTGTATGCATAAAATGTCATGTGATTATATGATAACTACTATTATGTATGTTTGAAATATAACTAAGATATATGCGGATCGAGAATGTCGCGAATCGTAAATTTTTGTTTGTTGCGCTTTTATGCGAACTGTTATTTTGATAATAGTGTTTCTATAGAACTAAAAGAAGTGATACGCTAATTAATAGTAAGTATTTAATATGATATTTTTCTAATTATCATGGTGAATGTGATTCCTCCCGATCATGATCATGATGTACCCGTTGTTGAGCCGAATCAACATGATGATGCTCTTGTTGTTCCCGAACCTGTCTTAGAAGATGAGACGAAGCACTAAGAAAAGACGAATTTAAGGAAGAAAGAAACCTCACAAGAAGATGATATGGAAATTCGACATTAAGGAAGATGAAATGAGCCGGAGTTGACATATCTTACGAAGAGGTGGATCCTCTTAATCCTCTGCCACCTGCTTCTGAGTCTGAACCTGATAATGAGATTGAGGTTGAGAATCCAATTGGAGCATAGATAGACTGTTCCTGTTAGTCACTATGAGGTAGGTGAAATCGCTACTGCCAAGCTATTCTCGAGAGGATGGTGATTAATTCTATTGGATTCATGAGACGGGATAATTGAACACTCTTTTGGTCAAATGGTCAATTTATTTGAAACAACTGTGTGGTCGCGAGACTGCGCATGTCATTGGTCAGAAAAAGGAGAGGCAAAGGATAAGTTTTATGGTAAGTTAATTTTGGACCTGGGTAATGAAGTGCGTTCTAGTGTGGAACAAGGAACTACAGCAATGGAAAAGTTGGTTGAGAAGCTCGGTAATGTTGAAGAAAAAGTTAAGTGTAAGAAAATAAAAAAGGAACTTGAAGAAGCAAGGTTGAGCAACACATTCCTTCATATGCAGAATGAACGAGTCGAGAGAGATCTCTATTGGACTAGGGTTCGAGCTCATAAGTTCTATCAAGAGATGATTCGTATGGGATTTTGTTTTGAAGAAAGACCGAATGAAGCTAATGAAGTTCCGATTGAAGAGAGAAGAAGTCCCTTTTTTTGTGCCACAAGATCTCCTCCCAGCATGTGTAGTATTTAGTTTCATTAGTAGTTTCTTTTGTTGTGTAAACACTAAACTAAGTCCTTAGTTTTTTGGTAGAACTAGTACTATTGTTGAACAATTGTATCATTTTATAAACATGCTACACTATGTATTAACTCTTTGTGATGAAAAATGAATGACTATCTTTTGATTACTACTTGATGTTGTGTGGCTGTTGTTGTGGTTGATTTGTCATTATATCATGTTTATGAATGTGCTTACCAAGTATTTGTTTTCTTTTGACGTGACATAATCATGCCTGCAAAGTCTGCACCTCATGACCACAAGCTGCTATCACCGAATGAATCAAGGAAAGTGTTTTAATTAATGCCAGCTATTCTGTTGAGACGGTAAGCAACGAATGTTAGGAACGATGCTAGTGGATCTGGGCCAGTTAGAGGTCGAGACACTACACCTATTGTTCGTGAGTGCACTTTTGCTGGGTTAATGAAGTGCAATCCTACTGCCTTTCGTGGGGTTGAAGGAGCTGTTGAATTGCGAAGGTGGTTCGAGAAAACTGAGAGTGTTTTCGAGATCAGTGAATGTGCCGAGGGTAAGAAGGTAAAGTTTGCTGCTGCTACATTGGAAGGACCAGCTTTGACTTGGTGGAAAACTAAAGTTGCAACTATAGGTTTGGAGACTGTGAACCAAATGCCTTGGACTGAGATGAAGCAACTGATGACTGCTGAGTTTTGTCCGATAGAAGAGATACAACGTAAAAAAAAAAAATATGAGCATGAGTTGTGGAACTTGAGGGTTAAGGAGTATGACATTGTTGCTTATACTCAGAGGTTCAATGAGCTTGCATTGATGTGTCCGAGAATGGTAGAGCCTGAAAGAGTGAAGGTTGATGCTTATATTCGAGGTTTAACGGATAACATCAAGGGTGAAGTGACATCGTCTAAGCCTGCTGATTTGAACGAAGCCGTACGTATGGCTCATAAGTTGATGGAGCAGAAGTCGCAAGCTAGAAATGAAAGAATTTTAGAAGGTAAGAAGCGAAAGTGGGAAAGCCTTCAAGGTGGAAATAGTAGTGGTAAGGGCAATCAAAAGGATAACTCTCGTCAGACTTTGCAGAATAACCAAAAGCAAGGAAATGCGCGAGCCATGGTTACCGCTCCTACTGATGGAAAGCTTCCTTTGTGTGAACGTTGTTTTACTCGCCATGTTGGTCAGTGTACGATCAAATGTCACAAGTGTGGAAAGGTTGGACATAAGGCAAGGTATTGTAAGGAGAAGAGTGTTGCTACGGGTGCTAACGCTCAACCTATTTGGACTTGTTATGATTGTGGTAAGCAAGGTCATACTAGGAACCAATGTCCGAAGAAGGTGAAGCAAGAAGAAGTTGGAGAAGTTTGTGGTCGAGCTTATGCTATTAAGGACGCTGAGCCGAAAGGTCTGAATGTGGTTACTGGTACGTTTCTGCTAAATAACCGATATGCTTCTGTTTTATTTGATTCGGGTTCCGATAGGAGTTTTGTGAACACTAGATTTAGTTCATTGCTCGATATCAAACCGATTAAAATAAAGGATAGTTATGAAGTAGAGTTAGCTGACGGAAGGGTAGTTAGTACGAACACTGTTTTGAAAGGTTACACCTTAAGTTTAGTGAACCATATTTTTGAAATCAATCTTATGCCGATTAAGCTTGGTACGTTTGACGTCATCATCGGTATGGATTAGCTTGTCAAGCACGATGCCGTTATTGTCTGTGGCGAGAAAGTTGTTCGTATACTATATGGGAATAAAACGTTGATAGTTAAAGGTGACAAAGGTGGATCTCGATTGAAGATTATTTTGTGTATCAAGGCCCGTAAGTATTTCGAGCAAGGTTGTCATTTGTTTTTGGCACACATTACGAAGAAGAAATTGAAGGAGAAACGAATGGAAGACGTTCCTGTAATTCGTGACTGTGACAACCATGACTTGAGCAGGTTGGTCAAACCGTAGTGTTGACCTAAATATATCTGTTGCAATGTATGGTTATGTGTTTATACGTGTTTATATGTGTTTGTGTGGGATATGTGAGATTGGATAATCAATCCATTGAGCGTGATCGTCTCATTGGGATTGGATTTGTGTTAAATTTTGTGAAGTTCATTTCGTTCACTTTTGGTGACAAGGGAAATGATTTTGGTGATTGAAGCGGTTTCGCGTTAATTCTATCAGTAATTATACGTATACGTATTTTTGTGTTAGTAATTTAAGATAAGTTTAGGTCTTAGAAGTTAAGTTAAGATAAATGAGTTATTTGATGGAAAATTTTCATTTTAATCACTTATAGTGATAATTGAATTGATTGGGTATTTTGAGAGAATCGGATTGGTTAATATGTAGATCTCTAGGTGATGGATTAAAAATGAGAAGTGTGTCATTTGTGAAAGAAATGAGTTTGTTAAAATATGAGAGTTTTTGGAAGACTTTTTATTTTTAGAAAGTGAATTTGGAAATGAAAAGTTATTTTTAGAAAGTAATTTTCAAGCAAAATAGTTTAACAAATTAGCTTAGGTTTTTATAAAACTTAAGGTATAAAGATAATTAATTATATAATAAAAGAAAAGAAGAAAAAAAAATTTAGGCATGAATAGTAAAATCTGAATTTTTAATTCACTGCAGAATTTTAGTCTGTCTTGTAGAGATCATAACTCATTCATAAAAGATCAAATAAACAATTTACAACATATTAGAGATAACCTCAGAGAGTCTACTTTCCAGAAAAGTTGGCCTCATGAGTTTTTATGGTCGAGAAGTGGGTCAAAAGGTCGTTACAAAATCAGAGTGTAAAATTGTGACGAGTTTCAGTTTTGGTTTTAATTTTTCTAAAAATACTTAGACATCTAGTTAGAGGCTCTAAATCACGTGGAAGTTAGTTCATATATTGTGTGTGACCCTTGAATATTTTCTAAAGCTATAATGAGGTCTAAATTGGTTATATAATGTCATACTTTTAGAAGGTCATATTCTGAATGAATTTTGGACACTTTGGATTAATGAATTTCTAAAGGGTATTTGTAAAAGGGTAATGGTTTTGGGAGAGCTATGAGAGGTCCATAAGTCATATATGTAGCATGATAAATTTTGGTTTGAATTATAGAAGTGTTTAGGTGGTACGTTTAGGACGCGTAACTGAGTATAAAATTCTGCTCTAATCCAGAAAATTAAAGTGTAGTATTGAAGTGTAAATAGTGTATATAAGAGTTGGAAAAGGTTTAAAACAAGTATAGAACTATGGTAGATAGATTAGATATCCATCATAGTTGAGGTTACATCATATTGGGTTGAATGCCTAATTAATGGTAGCTTATTGTGTGCTTAATTGTTTAGATTATCCGTGAAGTGTTTGTGAAGCTTTTGTTGGATTCTTTTAGGAAGCTAAGCATCAGGTGAGTTTCATAGTCCATCTTTTTAATGTTTTTAAATTGGGATGGAAATAATGCTAAGTGTTTTGGAAATGTTTTGAATTGCTGTGATTATGTGTTTTGATTTCGTATGGACATTATGTGATTGCATATGGTTTGTTGTTGCATGATATTGTGTTGTGTTGAGGATCATTAATGGTGGGGCTGATCATCTCACGATTCGCTAATTTGAGAATGATTAACTCAGTGAATTGGTATGGGTCCAGGCCTAAATATAAGCTTCAGCTGGTAGACTTTTAGGTGCGTAAGTGACGTATGTAGGATCGGAGGGGTACGCCTACCTAGTATATGTGTGGTTGGTTTGATATGGTGATTTGGTTTGCATGTTAGCATAAGTTCATATTTTGCATAATTGTCCTATATTGTTTGTTAATCACAGTAATTGGTTTGAAAGGTTTATAATATGAGTCTTAAACCAATGACTCTCACCAACCGTTGTGTTGACGTTTTTAAGTATCATTTTCAGGTGAGCTTAATGGTGCTAAGATAGAGCGAAGTGGCTAGAAGAGTCCGTAGGATGCTTGGAGTTATTTATGTTTTCTGTTTGAATAAATGCGTTTGCATGAAATGTTAGGATTATGTTTTTGCATGTCATTTATTGACGAGACCTCTTTCTCATTGATAAAGACACCATTAGGTTTTGGGTATTGTTATGACACTTTGTGTCTTTGCTTTACTTTAGTTTTCATTTTAGTATTCTCTATATAGACACCATGTGTTGTGATGATATCCATTCTTGTTTACGCCTCGCGTTTCCGCCTTGGCGGGGTGTGACAGATTGGTATCAGAGCCTTTGGTTATAGAGAACTAGGTGGTTGAGCCTAGACTATAGCTTAAGGGTCCCTCATATAGTTGCATTTTAGGGCATAAGTGTTTGTGTACGTATATACCGTATGTTCCCGCTACCTAAAAGCTTTAAAATTCTTTCTATTTTGAATTACTACTATATAATATGAAATATATACTTTTTCATTATGGGGATCTAATAGTATATACCCCTTTGTCAGTGTTTTAGTCATGTCTTCCCCTACCCGAGGATTGATTTTATATTTTGGGTCACAATGTGACTTCTGTTTTGTTTGGTCGATTGAGATTTTATGGTTCATTAGATGGATTATCATGTTAGAGTTATATTTGAATTATTATTAAGTGCTATGTGGTAGATGTGTGTTATCATTAAGATGTGTGGTCTTGGAAGTAAGTACACGTGTGAAAAAGGTGCATATAATCACATGATATTTTATGCATACAACACATGCACAAATGCACCAATACATAATATTTTTTTATAATTCCCAACATTTGCTAAATATCATACTTAACCAATACCACATATAATACATACATAAATTTTCTTACACGTAACATTTAATAAAATGGACCTTATCTTGTAACCAATGGCAACGGAGGAGGATCGGCGTGAATGTACGGAAGGCGTCATAGTTTTGCGTTTTTCAAAGTCTTCGGACTTAGTTCCTTCACCTTAGACTCTTGACATTACTTTGATATCTAAAATGGCTACAATCCGAGTTTGGAAAACAACCTTGTCTCTACAACCGAAGCTTTTGTTACCAATCTTTCTTACACCAGCCCCGAGGGTGTGGTATCGGAATTACGCTGCCGGAAATTCACAATTTGGGTGTTGATATATAGCATTCGTCACCACATTATAGATTAACGACTTCAAAAATAAAGACGTTTACCATAAACATGTGTTCCATAATTATTCAGAGTTAAAAGTGCGTTTAGGTCCCACAGAATCGTAACCACCGTCTATTACAAACCATGAAAAACATATTGTTTTCAAATAAAAGATATTGTTTTAGACACAAAATAAGATATTGTTTTTGAAAGACCGGAACACACAAGAAGTCTTTCCATAAAATCCATCACCACACGCACGACACATCCACGCCATCGTTGCCTTCAGTCTTGGTTACTTGGGATAAAACATGTTTAAAACATCAACAACAAAGTTGAGTGAAATTCATAAAGTTTAAATAAAACAATAAGTAAAACCTTATTGATAACTTTATTTTTTCTCAGGAATACAACAAAGCAACAAATGAGTTGTATAGCAACTTCTTTTCTTTCACGCAATTATAGCTTTTATGGAATGAACGTTTAACAAAACATATGGCATTTCATATGCTAAAAGGTGCCCCAAACAAGGTATTATTGTTATATACCTACTATTTTTCTAATAACAAAATGTTCCGTTTTGACAGGTTGTTGGTCCAAGGATTTAAACCCCCAGGACAGGGTTGTCAAAACCCAATAGATCTAGTTTAATGCAATTTGCCGTTTCCTCACAACTAGGCAATTAACGGTTCATGATATAAGGGACTTCAACAATAGCAACTTATTGCGGAAAACAATACTCATAATCGGGGTCCAGGCTACCATAAAATCATTATGTGTTAGATTTTTAAAACAAACATGTAATCCCCTCGCGGAGTTTTAAATATTTAAAAGAATTTAATGCGGACTATGAAACTCTCCTTACAGCAAAAATGATCCAGGATCAACTCAATCAATCAAACAGCGCATATAAACTCACGTCTCAACACGCGAACTATATAGTACATTATATATAGCGAGCACGTGGACCTAAAAGTATAAAATATCATATTATTGCTTACTTGCATATTATATATATATATATATATATATATATATATATATATATATATATATATATATATATATATATATATATCACTATTACGTATATATAATCATATACTAGAATCTCCAAGTGCGACGCAAAATATTTCGCTTTGACTTACTTAACAATATCATAACGTTTTCAATAAAGTTTTCATTTTTAGAAAGCTTGCCGAAAGTAAAGATAATATAACCCAAACTTATAGTTTCATCTTAGTTTAACTAACATTACGAATCATTTTCTTGTTATAAACTATATTCAAATGTACACGCAAGTTTGACTTTTAAAAGTCAAACTTCATAGTTGACTTTTTACCAAAAAATAACCAAAACTTGACTCAGTCGTAAAATCTTCGTTTTTAGGAGTTACAAGGCCTACCTTATATCAAAACGGACCTTAGAACATCATTTATCATATTCAAAAGCCTAATTTAGATTTCAAAAATTTCTCGACACGCTATGGTCAAGTCAAACTTTCTGGTCAACACAAAGTCATACCAAAACTCATTTTTACCAAATCCAGCCATTCCAACATGTTTAACTAGCCTAAAAACATGTACCAAAACTATCAAACAAATGTTCATACTTGTAACACTTTTAAATTAATTTTGCACTTGAATCAACTAGATACAATCACATATATGCAATAACCACTTAATTTATCAACACATAATCAGAAGTAAATACTCACAAAGCAATAACAAGATTGACTATGTTTCCCCCTTGACCAAATCGTACGGACAAAACAAGCAAGATAACCAAACCACCTTTTTAAACCAAACCACTTCAATATAACAACAATCTATCAACTAGAAACAATTTCTTATACACCAAATCAATAGAAATTGACTAAAAACCCAACTTCTTAATTACTCATTGCATGTAAGGTTTCTTTAGTGAGAAATGTAGAGGATTGAACAAGGATTAATATGGTATTAATTTATTGTAATGCATGTAAGTAACAAATTTGATATGGTGATGTTTGTGTGTGTGACTTCAAACGGACAAGAGGAGAGGAGAGGGAGGAAGTGACTAATTTTCTAAAAGTGTTTATGTATGTATGAGTGTTGTTTTTATAGAAAACATCTTTGGAAACTTGGCAATTTAGGTCCCTCCTTTCATTTAGTCCTTGCAAGTTTAGTACAAAGCGATTATTTTAGTCACACATAACCGGTCAAAAGCACGGGCCACCACATTTCGTAAAGTTTTTATTTCGTCCCACTAAATATAGTTTAAAACCTCTAATAAAACGTTAAACCTCATAAAACACGGTTTTTACAAAAACTCGGGGAAATGACAAAAAATACAAAATTAACATATTTACGCTCTCGGAGCAATAAAATATTTTTTTGACTTTCTTAGATGCTAAAAACAAATAGAAACTAAATCACAGAATGAAATTCACTAATAAATGGAAATTCTAATCAACCACATATAGTATAACGACTATAAATATTTACGTAATTAAAAATAACTATCTTAGCTAAGGATAGACGTTGACCTAAAACTCGGGTTGTTACAGTGATCCTATTGGTCCAGTAATATAAATAACGATATGGAGAGCTATCCCAATATCTAGCTCACTTGTTAGGCGTAACTAGACCCAGTTGAATGATATGTCGCATATTCAAACACGTAGACAAGTATCATGTGATAAACATAATTAAACTATCAACGATAAATTAATAAAATCAATTTAAGACAAACCAAACATTAAATCTTCATTAAGATGGATAATACCCAAGGGTATTAGCCCATAACCATTGTGATTATACAAGTGTGAGCAAATAACCAAGGTAAACTAAACGTTTTACCGAACGATACCAAAAATTAAGTGATTACAAGAGTAAAAAAATTACACGGTGTCTTCTATGGAATCGTGATCGATGCTTGACCTTTGGTTGCTCTTTTTCTCTTCAGAAAATCGTCATTTATGTGTATGGTATGAAGAATATAATTTTGCACACTGAAAACTCATTTTTGAGTCTTCTATTTATAGCCTCTGAAAAAGGATGGATACGCCGTATTAGGCTAGGCTAATACGGCGTATTGGGGTGTATCCCTTGGAGTGCATGTAAAGTTTATGATCAGTATAATATATATTCACAAAATAATAATATCTTTGTATCTCTAAATAGTTATCTTCATGGATACGGCGTATGGCAGAATGTGGATATGCCTTATTGAGAATTGGTTGAACGCGTTTTCTTGTGAAGACTTGGCGCTGATATGACATATCTCTTTTCCTGGATACGACGTATTGGTCAAAAATGAGTAATCTTCAAATGTCTTTGTTTTAGCTCCAAAATATCTTTTAGCTTGTCTTCACAAATCCCTCCTCAGTTACTGCAAATAACACTTTTAAACAATTAAGTACACATTCTTGCAATGATTATACAAAAGTGGTTAGTTTTTTCGGGATAAATAATGATATAAATGTGATGTTATTTGATGTCAACAAATATCCCCCCATTTGAATCATACTTGTCCTTAAGTAGACTCTAGATTATATTGAAAATGTATCGTAACCGAAGTCAAGGATTTTTCTGTTTAAGCACTTCTTTTGATTTAATCACCTGTACAAGACCAAGCACCTCACAAAATATGAAAATAAAATCACTCAAATCACTCAACTAATCTAGGATGTAACATTTAAGTGGTACGCTCATTTGCTCGGTCATGATTAGATTCGTATCATATGCTTGGCAATGATACACATCTCCACCACTAGAGCTAAGGAAAAACAAGTCAAAAGGTAAATTAGGTTTTTAATATAAGGCTAAGGTGTATCATTCTAACAATCTTTCACCGATAATACCGCACCAACAAGGCAGCTGAAGCACACATACACGGCCGTAACGACGGAATAGACATGTGTGTTTGATCACATCCTCATTCGAGTTTAACCAAGGGTTAGGATGAAGAATGATATAGGGTAGGAATCTTCTAACTTTCACCAATAGTAATAAACCAACAAGGCAGCTGAGACATGCATACATGTCCGTAATGACGGAATAGACATGCACGTCGTACACACCTTATTCCGCGTAAAAACTCATGGTTAATGTTAGTAATGGGAAGTAATGGTATGTGTAAATAAAATACACAAACAAATAGATTAAGCTTGTTAAATTAGGTAGTTGCGAGTAACTTTTTTCCCTTACCCGTTCTAGATAAGACCTCGAAATATATACAAACCCTCGATCATAGAATGACAAAGACAACCTAATTGGCGTTCCATAACTCAACTTCCCGAACATCCCAAACTTACTTACTTTGTACAAAGTGGTGATATCGACCACTTTATACAAAACCTAGACATCCGTTGACTTTTATCCTTGAAAAAGCATTCCTTCCAAGAATTTCATTGGTCAAGGCAAGCGAAACTGACTATAACACTTCTCTTCTCTTTTTGATGAATTTTCTATTTTTCCATTTTTTTCATAACATCACTTCTGTGGTAATTTCACCCGTCCTTCACATTCATACTTTTTCCGGATAATGTTTCCTCTAAGACTTCAGCTTCGGACATAATACATAATCGCAAAAAGTACAAAATACACAGCTACATATTTTCCCATTGCATTGTGTAATTTCCATCTCGACTATAACAAGATAGAAAATTTCACATTTGACATAGGAAATACAAATACAAAAGCAACTAGCAACTTTGATTAAGTAGGCTATCACAGGGTAGGCCTAAGTGTAAAGGTGTAACGAAATAGACAATGTGTGCAAAAAGACAGAATAGCTCAGCAGGTTGTTTCTAAGGGATCTTACTCTTATAGTGAAATAAGCAAGTGTTACACGGATTTTAACTAACCAGTGTAGTTAGTTAATTTTACAACATTTAGGCTTTTTGGTGTATTCCTAGAAATTTACCAGTTAAAAATGTTTCTCTATCTAAATCCATAGTACTCATCATTGTGGTCTCGAGTGATATACCAGGCCAAGTTCTAAAGTCTACTACATTACCGGCACACTCATAATTTTTTATGGAATATTTAGTAAGCATTTGGAAACGGAATAGGCTTAATTCTCACAAATTGGCATTAAGGGTTATAGTGCGCAAGGTCATGTAACTAGTAATGTTTACAAAAGTTACGCTATAATTTTTTTTTAATTTGGCACAATTTAAGCATATGGCATATTATTTGTAAAAGAAAGGACAAGTTCCTCGTTGTATAAATAAAAAAAATTAAGAAAATGGGAAATAAAATTAGAACGAGGAACTCCCTTGATATGTTGCTCGAGATGATTCTCCAATTTGAGTTCTTGAGCAAAAAGTGTGTTGACGAGGCTTCAAAATGCTTCGTACGAGTTCAACACACGTCTTTTTCAGAGTATACCATAGCGTCAATTTCTTTATAGCAAGGTCCTGCATAAAAGATTAGAATACAAATGTGCAATTCCTATCTCGGTTATACAATGGTTACAATGCAGGAAGACAATTAAACAAACTGCTGTATAGGGATCAATACGCCGTATCCCAAACCCTAGGATACGTCGTTTTGTTTCTGTAAAAACAATTTTTTCTTCTTCAAAATATTGGAATTAAATTACAGACTGATAATGTCCAGACACATCCATACGCCGTATCCATAAGGGTTCGATACGCCATATGGGGTGTCTGGAAAAATAATCGGGTTGTCTCCCGAGAAGCACTTTTGTTGATACGTAAAAGTTCTTGATAAGCGTCGAGGTTGTCTTTTGAGTGGTTAAGGTACTCGGACTCTTTTATGGCAATGTACTCGTCGTCAACATTGAATGAGTACTTCATCATCTCGATTTGCAGACTGATGGTTCAAGAGTGGGATCATCCCTGCGTTCTTCATGCCCCTGATTGTCTTGAGCGTTGCTTGTATCATAATTTCTACCAAAGATATTAGTAACCTCAAGATAAGGGTTATGAGCCTTTTTAGTTTTGATGTTTGCATATGGTCTCTGACCATAACTTTCCAAACAAGTGAATGGTGCTACTTCATGAGCATTTATCTTCCACCAACATCCTTGTAGCTTTACTAGCACATTATAGTCTAGTTCGTGGAAGTTCCCAAAACTATTTATTAACCATGAGAATTTCATCACACCAGGAGTCGCATTTCCCTATGATTCTTCAACTTTTGCTTTGTGCATTAAGGTTTCTTATTTTAGTTTTCCATCAGCTAATTCATCATACCACTTGTGATCTTGGAAATAAGTCATGCTTCCAACCCGAACCATCCCATGTAGCTCTCCATCGTAACAAAACCCATCAATATCCGAACTACATGTGGGCCATTTGGTTATTCCATTCTTAAAATGATATGGTTCACATATATGACCACATAGTTGATATTGCACCCCGTTATCTGACCATGGTTCCTCAAGATCCTTTGTCACAGGATTATTCAACTCATATTCCTCGTAAGTCCCAATTCCTTGGATATCAAAAGTAAACAGGTCCTTGTCAATTTTAAGGAGGTAGTTGAAGTCATTGAGTGCTTTACACAAGGATGTCTCGTAGTCGAATAAATTTCCTTCGATCTTGAAGATGTCAATAATATTGTCGGGGTCATCATCCTCCTTTGCTTTTATTTCTTCATTGTCATCCAAAAGTTGGTAGAATTTTTGAATGAACTTTTCTACCAAATTTTCCCAAGTAGTTACTGAGCCTATACAATCATTTTTAAACCATTCACCTACGGCACCTGCGGCACCTGCGAGTGAAATAGGGAAGATGCTAAGCCTAAATCGGTCTTGACTTACCCCATTAGTTTTGATTGACCCAAATACTTTGAGAAATTTATTAATGTGCTCAAGCACGTTTTCTCTTATTGCCCCATTGAAAGTATTTTCTCGTATCTTGACCAAAAATGTTCCCTGTATCTTGACAAAATTTATCTCGATCATTCTTCCTTCGTTATCATTAAAGATGCAGTTTTTGCGGGTAACGGAGATATAGTCGTTTTGTTCTGTCATCGTTAATCGACTTTTTCTGAAAAATAAGTGCAAATGATCAGTAGGTTGTGCCCTCTCGGAAGAGAACACGATAAACAGGAAATCGAATACGAAAAATAACTATTGTTATTGTATCAGATAAGAAATACGCCTATTTAATTAATTTGAATACGTCGTATGGTCTGCTAAAGGTCAGTATACCGTATTGATTATTCAGAATACGCCGTATTGTTTGGTAGAACAGATACGCCGTTTAGACTGTAGAAGTCAATACGCTGTTCTGAGTGGAAAGGTAGATACGTCGTATCCAACTGGTGGATACGGCGTATCTGTTGATCTGTCAGAACATGATACTTAGAAAACTATTTAAATAATGCGAGAATTTAAATTACACAATTAAATACAAACAGAATTAAATTACACTAATTAGATTATTTTAAACTAATGGTTAGAAATACTAATAAAATTAAAGGTTAAACTTTTTCACTCCCGGCAACGGCGCCAAAAACTTGATGTGTCGTCGTGTAGGGTCAATTTATTGATTACCAAGTTTTAAATTTATATTTAGCCGACTTATCCTAAAACAACACTTTAACGGGCAGTGTACCCGATCGGGTGGAGTTTCGTGGTAAGTTGGGTGTCGAACACTAAGAGCGAGATCGTTAACATTATAATCTATCAATATATTAATTACTCTAATTACGTTAATTCTAATTACTTGTTAAACCTATGCTATATATGTTTTTTAATATATTTGTGGGTTTTCAGCCTGAGAGACTAGCACAGGTTTTATGGTGACAATAATCATGTCTAAACACAATAAACATGCAAGAAAACAATCAGAAGATAAAAGAATGGTACAAGCCAAATAATAGAAAACTGTATTAGCCATATTAAATCCGATTAAATGATGGTTTGTTTATTTAGTGCAATGATTTATTATCTCGAAGCGGCATATCATTCTTAAGACTTAGGCGGGACATCATCCTAAGACCTAGACACGTTGAATCCTGTCACAATTAACGCATCCGCATAAAGCATCCTTTAGTTTAATTATAATCTATCTAGGGATTATAGCAATGGTGATCTTGATAAACCCTAGCCCATCGGGACTTTACCCACTTACTGTTTGACGGTATTTTATATACTGGTAGTCCACTATTCAAATCTTTATCAATTAATCAAGAACATACTTGTTGAACATTATGGGTCACCTGCTGGTCCAACTAAGCTCTTAATTTAAAGACAAAGACAGAACGTTATTTGTGATCCTATTGGTCCAGTAATATAAAACACGATATGGAGAGCTATCCCAGTATCTAGCTCACTTGTTAGGCGTAACTAGACCCAGTTGAATGATAGGTCGCATATTCAAACACGTAGACAAGTATCATGTGATAAACATAATTAAACTTTCAACGATAAATTAAGAAAATCGATTTTAAAACAAACCAAACATTAAATCTTCATTAAGATGGCTAATACCCAAGGGTATTAGCCCATAACCATTGTAATTATACAAGTGTGATCAAATAACCAAGGTAAACTAAACGTTTTACCGAACGATACCAAAAATTAAATGATTACAAGAGTAAGGAAATTACACGGTGTCTTCTATGGAATCGTGATCGATGCTTGACCTTTGGTTGCTCTTCTTCTCTTTAGAAAATCGTCTTTTATGTGTATGGTATGAAGAATATGATTTTGCACACTAAAAACTCATTTTTGAGTCTTCTATTTATAGCCTCTGAAAAAGGATGGATACGCCGTATTGGGCTGGGCTAATATGGCGTATTAGAGTGTATCCCTTGGAGTGCGCGCAAAGTTTATCAGTATAATATACATTCCCAAAATAATAATATCTTCGTATCTCTAAATAGTTATCTTCATGGATACGGCATATGGCAGAAGGTGGATACACCGTATTGGGAATTGGTTAAACGCGTTTTCTTGTGAAGACTTGGCGTTGATACGCAGTATCTCTTTTCCTGGATACAGCGTATTGGTCAGAAATGAGTAATCTTTAAATGTCTTTGTTTTAGCTCCAAAATATGCGCCTTTTAGCATGTCTTCACAAATCACTCCTCAATTACTGCAAATAACACTTTTAAACAATTAAGTACACATTCTTACAATAATTATACAAAAGTGGTTAGTTTATTCGGGATAAATGATGGTATAAATGTGACGTTATTTGATGTCATCAAATATCCCCCCACTTGAATCCTACTTGTCCTCAAGTAGACTCTAGATTATATTGAAAATGTATCCTAACCGAAGTCAAGGATTTTTCTGTTTAAGCACTTCTTTTGTTTTAATCACCTGTACAAGACCAAGCACCTCACGAAATATGGAAATGAAATCACTCAGATCACTCAACTAATCTAGGGTGTAACATTTAAGTGGTACGCTCAATTGCTCGGTCGTGATTAGCTTCGTATCATAAGCTTGGCAAGGATACACATCTCCACCACTAGAGCTAAGGAGAAACAAGTCAAAAAGGTAAATTAGGTTAAAGGCTTTGGGTTGATCATTCAAGCAATCTTTCACCAAAAGTACCTTACCATTCCATGATAAGGTAGTTGCTAGTAACTTTTTCCCGACCATTCCATGATAAAGACTCAAAATATATACAAACTCCTCGATCATAGAGATGACAAAGACAACCTAATTTGGCGTTCCCATAACGGTTAACTTCCCGAACATCCTAAACTTACATACTTTTACAAAAGTGGTGATATCGGCCACTTAATACAAGACTATACATCGTTGATTTTTGTCCACGAATAAATGATCCTTCTAAGAATTTCATCGGTTTAAGTTTATCGAACTGACCATATAACTTCCTTCTCTTTTTTGATGCATGTTGATCCCAATGAATAGATCTTTAACTCCTTAGCTTGATGTAAGGTTTAGTATCCTTGGATAAATCCAAAGGTACTAAGAATGAAACTTTGAGTGAATGATATAAACTATGCGGAATATAGTTTTATAACAACCCAAGAATTGTCATCAAATGCAGAATCTATTTTACTATTATCACAATTATACGGGGAAATTTTTCGCTTTATTACATTATTTGTATTGTCAATATTTCAGTATGTCATGTAACTTGCATAACTAAAGTAGACGAGCTCACGCAACCTATATATGGCAATCCTGTCTTCATATATGTCAAGCAAACATCATAACATGTCAAGTCAATATCATCATATTCTTTTTACAAAGTACATTATTCCTATAATGTACCATTCGCAACGTTATATCTAAACGGGCTTTAAACCGTTATCGTATACCTCTAAACCCTAACTCCATGAAAGATTAACATCTAAAGTGAATGCACAAGATACTAAAGCATATGTACAAGTAATATAACATCTCATATGAAATATAAAATCCCTTTAAATCAAAGTATAATTCCTTAAAAGCTCAGTATACAAGTCATTAAGCATGACATCTAAAATAGCCGTTTTACCTCCGTTTTCATTCTAATTTCTTCACCATCACTTTTGTACAAGCTACTACACTCAATATAAAATATATAAACCCTAATTATTCTATTCATAAACTTTTATACACATTTTTACTCTTAAAACCCTAATTCAAAAGTCAGAAACCCTAACCCGAGCAAAATACTAAACCATGACCCGTTTCTGGGTTTTTATCCATTATAAACCTAAACCAATACCCAAATAAGTTGTAATAACTTATTTTACAATCATATCAATCCTATTCAATCATTATTTCATCATTACTTCATCATCTTATTTCATTTGTACGTAAAACGAATCCGAGAAACCCTAAATGTACCTAATTGGTTCATTTGACCCGTTTACTCATTTTCAGACCATCTCATTCTCAAGTAAGCAACCAAGAGTCATTGTAAACCCATAAAATGAGTTTACAAACCTTTATCTATCATTAACCATCCTTTCTTCAATGATGTACAAGAATTACAAAGCTAGAAAACCCTAAAAGTATTATACGAGCCCTAATTCCAAGCCACGACTTATTCTTTCAATTTCAACCCATTTTAACTAAAACCAACAATCAAACCTCATTGATAATCATTTATATAAGTCCTATGATCTGTATTCCATCATTTCAAATCAATAATATTCGAATTATAAGCAAAGAAAGTCAAGAAAACCCTAAACGAGCCCTATGTGAACCCACGACCTCATTTCCATCATTTAACCCGTTTAAAACCCAAACACCACTTTCTAACGTTATAATTAATAATTCTTATTACACCCTTAAGATCATATTCAATCATGCATTGATCAATACTCTCAAAATATTAGCCAAAAACTTGAGTTCGAACCCTAACAACCCAAAACAGACCCGCGGCTAAACTTAACCCATTTTGACCCATTTAATACCCATCCATGTGCAAGATACTTACATGAACTCCTTCTAGAAACCCATAAGCAGCTTACCCACCTCCTTATACCTTTCCTTGGTCAAAAATCAAGCCACATTCCCTCCTTTTTACCACAACAGCCGCGGTATCACTAGGGGTGTCCAACACCTCAATCTACATTTCTAGCTTCCACAACTCACACCATAGACTATAACACATCCGTACTATATGAACACATTGTCTTAGAATAGGCCTTGGAATGGTTACTTCTAGCATCCTTGGTGATTTTCAAGAATAAAAAGTAATACCACTACACCTTCATCTCTAACTCGCACAGCCACCTCACCCTTCTATAACCCAATGGGCAGAAAATTCTTTAGCACCCCATATGATCCTAGGATCATTAAAGAAGTCTAAGAAGTGAATCCCTGAAGAATTGAAGCCCCGGAGTAAAGATACAAGGCGTACGAGTGGAAATACTACCTGAAATGACCCATTTCCACCATTTTTGATCATTGAATCTCGAACCCAGGTTCTATCAACTTCATACCTGCTAATATACCCTTATAATGTTCATATGAATCCCTAAATAACACTTATTAAGTTTCATACCTAAAACATGCTCATTTTTCCATTATAGAATCCAAAACCGAACACCTGAAACGCCTAAATTTGCGTTTTTTCTTAAAACTAAATGCTTAAAATGATTAAATATAGTTTACAATCTATCCTAACAGCTTAACTAATGTTAAAATAAACCACTTTTATTGATTAATGCAGGAATTTTGAACTAAAACCCACACGTGTTACGTTTTGAAACCCGAATTCGACCCCCTTTGGTTCCTACTTGAACGAATCGTTATTTTCAACCTTGCGTTGCTTAAATATTCATATTTTAGTTATTATAACTTATAAATGTCTAATGAAATGTTAAAATAAGCTTGCATGGCAATTTGGACATGTTTTGTAATTATAATCACATGCAAGGGGTATATATCGTAACTTTCGAAACTTAAACTAAAAGGCAAAAAATTCATTTTTATCAAAGTTATAACTATAGGGGTCTATTATGTCACTTTTCAAAGTCCAAGGTTTACTTGGCATATCTTTCAAAGTTGAGGGACCAAAGTCGTAAAAGTGCAAACTCCAAGGACTATTTTGCAACTTTTCAAACCCCAGGGTCTAAAATGTAACATTTTGAAAAAGTATAAAATCATGCTCAAAACATTATCCAACATAACTTTAATTAACGCTTCTCGTGCTTAACATTTCCAGATATTGAATAAAACGCTTAAAACCGATCATCCGGAAGCTATATTGTACCACAATACTAGGGAGCTTCATATTAAGAGGTTTCATCTTGGTATTACGTTCTGACTGAGTTGTTGGGTTTACGATTTAAAGTGCCCTAGCTCCTCAAACATTTACTGAATGACTTCTGAATTATGATGGCCCGAACGGTGATACAATAATTCCAAACTCTTCAATCAAACTCATAACTCTTAAACCAAAGTTCTAAAGTACAATCTTCCTAAGACTTGACATATTCTACTCAGGTTGTGTGACGTGGCTGTTTACTATCATTTCATTATATCAACATTCCCTGGTTAAGATTGTGATAAGGTCGTCAGCTTTCATTTCAGAATAATTATTACATCTACCTACCAGGTGAAGTTCATAACCTCGCCTTTACTTATTTTACATGTTTTATAAACCCGCGAGGGGGATACATGCTTGTTACAAACTCTTTTACATACTCATTTATCTTATAACAATGTGATTACTTTTCAAAGACTTATACATGCTTAAACCAGGAATACAAGTGTTTTTACAAGTTATATGCTATCCTGATACACTATTACAACTACTGTCTAAGTTACATGTATTCCAACATACCCTCATTTAACCATGACCATTAATCACTACAGAGAACGCGAATATTGTGGATAGATCTATCGGGATTGACGAATCCTGTTTGTGTTAGCCGGATAGGTAACCAAACACACTATATTTGAATTTCATAGGTATATGGCAATTACCTACACCGAGGGCCATTATATATATATATATATATATATATATATATATATATATATATATATATATATATATATATATATATATATATATAAAAATATGCACATCATTTTGGTAATATATATACACTTTCAGTTTGTGTCCATGAGCTTTAACCAGATATACTAATACACGACAAACCAAACATACCAAACAATACAATAACGCAGTACCATGATAATTGTATTCGTTACAATTATTACAAATAACGGGTGTATAACAACGTAACCCAATACCACACTATAACGCATTACTATGACACTGCTTTTATAACAATTACTTATGATGACTTGTATTCAACTATTACATTTCAAACCTATGAATTTCACTCAACCATTGTGTTGACTTTTTAGCATGTTTATCTCAGGTAATTGAGCAACTTATGGCACGGAGTGGCATGGACATGAAGATGGCTAAAACTTGTTATCATTCACATTGTATGTAACTAGATTTTGGGACCTGCCTTTGTAAAACTCTGATTTTAAATGAATGATAACGTATCTTTTGAACAAACGTCTCTTTTGAGTCGTTTTCTATGATTATGATTGTTGTATCCATGAAGTAATACCCCAGATTAGCTTTCGCTGCTATATGTAAAAATGAGGGTGTTACAGATTGGTATCAGCGCCATGGTTATAGAGAACAAGGTCAAAAACCTTAACTATAACCACATTACATTTCTTTTCTAGCCATCAAAGTCCTCCGTGCCACTACATTCCGGATCAGTATGTAAAGATACATAACTATTATACTATATTATACCATAAATAACTTATGTTATTTACAACTGGGTTGTTAACAGAACGATGTCTTCTCCCAACCACTCTACTTCCGATATTGAGGATGCTTTTTCCTCTATGAATATTCTTAACTATACTTCGGTCTCATCGGATTATTTCCCAACTTCATCAGAAAGCAGTTCTTTTAACTCTTCGGAAGATTCTAGGGATGGTATGATCCCACCAACATTCTCACTTTTCTATAATAATCCGTATTTGAAGGATGTGCAAGCATTTTATGCTAAAGAATCACCTATTTCACCACAAGATTCTATTACTCCACCAGCTATTTTAACTCCATCTCTGGTATTACCACCATCACTACTATTTGATCCCCGATATTTCTTTGTTCCTGAAGAACGATTACCACCTAAGAATCCTCCATCTTCTTCCTCAACTACGTTACCTAATTCATCTCAGAATCAAACCTGTGATTTGGTATCACCATCTTTCTCAGTTTATACTCCTACCCCACCTTAAATATTTGAAATAGGAAAAAGTTCAATTAAGATGCATTTAAAGCATCATGAGGAACAAATCGAAGATATTTTGAATTACTTAGATGAACTCTCTTTTCACCACATTGAGAAAATGGAATAACGACGTATTAATAGAATGACCATACAAAGAAATGGTAACGAACTAAAGACCGAACTTAAGAGAATCCGTACTGTGACAACCGTGTCATGAGCAGGTTAGTCAAACCTTTAGAATTGACTAATATATATTTATGTCTTATAATTATGTATTTATGTGATTCTATGTAAGAATGATTATCCATCTATGGAGCGTGATCGTCTCATTAAGTTGGATTTTGTGGAGTTCATTTCGTTCGCTTTTGGTGACAACGAAATGATTTAGTGATTTATCGTGTAAGTATTATTACGTATAGGTATTTATGTGCGCTAAGTGGTTTGAAAAGGTGCTTGTTATCATTTTGAGGTGTATGGGCATCTCATTTTGAGTGTGTTTGAGTTTGGTGTTAAGTATTCCATTTGTTCACGTGTGGTGATAATGGAAATAAATGACGTGTTGCATGCATTGCTATGCCAATATTTGGATTATTGAGTGTTAAGCGTTTATGGAAAATATGTTATATTGGAAGTGAATGAAGTGGGTGACATATGGAAGTTTGTAGTAAACTTTCTAAAAATAGAAAGTGAAATGGTGAAACAAAAGTTATTTTTAGAAAGTTAAGAAGTTGCGTTTAAGTAAAAATGTTTATCCAAACTAGCTTAGGTTTTTATAAAAATATAAGGTAATGAAGTAAATTAGTTAATTAATAATTTAATAAAAAAACGAATTTTAGTTAAACGTTGGGAAACGGAAAAGGCTTAATTCTTACAATTTGGTATTAAGGGTTATAGTGCGCGAGGTCATGTAACTAGTAATTTTTACAAAAGTTATACTAGAAAAATTTTAATTTTGGCATAATTTAAGCATATTAGCATGTTATTTGTAAAAGAAAGGACAAGTAGGCGTTCTAATTCTCCATCCTCCCGCTTAGATTATACAACGTCCTCGTTATATAAATAAAACAATAAAGAAATTGGGAAATAGAATTAGAATGAGGAACTCCCCTGATATGTTGCTCGGGATGATTCTTCCAATTTTATGAGTCCTTTAGCAAAAGTGTGTTGACGAGCTTCAGAATGATCGTAACGAGTTCAACACACTTCTTTTTTTACGTGTATACCATACGTGATTTTCTTAAAGCAGGTCCTGGCATAAAAGTTAAGAAGACAAAAGGCAATTCCTATCTCGGGATAAACAAATGAAAGGAAAACATTAAACACACAACTGTACATGTAGATCAATACCCGTAAATCCAAACCCTAGGATATGCCGTATGGTTCCTGTAAAAAACAATTAAAAATTTTAAAGTACTGAATTTTAAATTACAGACGGATAACGTCTAGACACATCCATACGCCGTATCCAGAGGGGTTTATGGGTTTACATGCAAAGGTGGTGAATTTACAGGGTTACATGCATGCACTAAATGCTAAAAATGGAAAACGTATGCGTTTAACGTAAAATTCGTAAACGTAAGTGTACATGACCTATGTAACACTTTAAAATGACCGTAACATGTATAATATGAGTAGACTATAATTAGTCCATAGTCAGAACGCATCTAGAAACATTTTTCAGTAACGCGGGACAAGTTCCTGTTTTTTAGGTCAAATTGACTACGTAAATTATAAAAATAAAAATAATGCAAGTTAATAATAAAATATTAACCTGTATAATTGTCGGGTGTCACAGTATCCCCTATGGTAATGAAATCTTAACAATTCAAGGGGATAGAAACGATGGTAGAAACGAGTCGAGATTTAGTATCATATTGTGTACCAAGACCCAGAAGCATATACAGAAAGGATGCCATGTCTTTCTGGCCCAAATCACTAAAAAGAAGACAGATAAAAATTCAGAGGAGAAGCGACTTGAGGATGTACCTATCATGCAAGACTTTTCGGAAGTCTTTCTCGAAGACTTGACAGGACTTCCACCAACCCGACAAGTGAAATTTCGAATCGACTTATTACCTGGTGTTGCACATTTAGCATGATCACCTTATAGATTCCCTTTAGAGATGCAAGATTTGTCTAACCAATTACAAGAACTTTCAGACAAAGGATTTATAAGACAAAGTTCCTCACCTTAGGGAGATCCGGTCTTGTTTGTTAAGAATAAGGATGAATCCTTTAGGATGTGCATTGACTACAGAGAATTGAATAAGCTAACTATGAAGAACAATTACCCGCTTCCAAAGATTGATGACTTGTTTGATCAACTACAAGGATCTGGTATCTACTCGAATATCGATCTGAGATCAGGTTATCACCAACTTAGAGTTCGAGAAGAGGATATTCCTAAGACCGCGTTCATAACTCGTTATGGTCACTACAAGTTTTAGGTTATTCCGTTTGGTGTGACCAACGCACCAGTGATGTTTATAAATCTCATGAATTGGGTGTGCAAGTCGTACTTAGATAAGTTCGTTATAGTATTCATTGATGACATCTTGATCTACTTAAGGAGCAAAAAGGAGAACGAGGAACACCTTAAGTTAATTTTAGAATTGCTTAAGAAGGAGGAATTGTACGCTAAATTTTATAAGTGTGAATTCTCGATTCCAAGGGTATAATTTCTTAGGCATGTTATCGATAGTCAAGGCATTCACGTTGATCCTGCCAAGATTAAATCGATCAAGGATTGGGCAACGCCTACGACTCTAACAGAGATACACCAATTCTTAGGTCTGGCAGATTATTACCGATGATTTATTGAAGGATTCTCTAAGATCGCGAAGCCTATGACCTAACTGACTTAGAAGAATGTGAAGTTCGAATGGGAAGAGAAAGAAGAGGAAGCATTTCAACTATTAAAGTAGAAACTATGAAGTGCCCCAATTTTGGTATTACCAGAAGCAAATGAAAACTTTGTGGTTTACTGCGATGCCTCGCAAAAAGGTTTAGGTGCGATATTGATGCAAAAAGGGAAATTAATAGCCTACGCATCTCGTCAACTCAAGGTTTATGAGAAGAATTATACGACTCACAATTTGGAGTTAGGAGATGTGGTGTTCGCTCTAAAGATTTGGAGGCACTGCTTGTATGGCATGAAGTGTACCGTGTTCATAAATCACAAAAGCCTACAACACATCCTTGATCAGAAAGAGTTGAACATGAAACAACGTCGATGGTTAGAACTACTCAGTGACTATGATTGTGAGATTTGTTATCATCCCGGAAAGGAAAACATTATAGCAGATGCCTTAAGCCGAAAGGAATGGATAAAGCCACTACAAGTTCGAGCCTTAGTCCTGACAATTGATTTAAACCTTCTGATGTGCTGTCGTGTAGGGTCAATTTATTTATTACCAAGTTTTAAATTTATATTTAGCCGACTTATCCTAAAACAACAATTTAACGGGCAGTGTACCCGATCGGGTGGAGTTTCATGGTAAGTAGGGTGTCAAACACTAAGAGCGAGGTCGTTAACCATATAATCTATTAGTATTTTAATTACTCTACTTAAGTTAATTCTAATTATTTGTTAAACCTATGCTATATACATTTTCTAACGATGATGGGGGGTTTTAAGCCTGAGAGACTGGCACGGGTTTTATGGTGACAATAATCAATTCTAAACACAATAAACATGCAACAAAACAATAAGAAGATAAAAGAGCGATACAAGCCAAATAATAGAAAACCGTATTAGCCATATTAAATCTGATTAAATGTTGTTTTGTTTATTTAGTGCAATGATTCCTTATCTCGAAGCGGCATATCATTCTTAAGACATAGGTGGGACATCATCCTAAGACCTAGACACGTTGAATTCTGTCATAATTAACATATCTGCATAAAGCATCCTTTTTTGTTTAATTATAATCTATCTAGGGATTAAAGCAATGGTGATCTTGATAAACCCTAGCCCATCAAGACATTACCTACTTACTGTTTGACAGTATTTTATATACAGGTAGTCCACTGTTCAAATCTTTATCAATTAATCAAGAAATTGTTGAAACATTACGGGTCACCTGCCGGTCCAACTAAGCTCTTAATTTAAAGACAAAGACATAACATTATTTGTGATCCTATTTGTCTAGTAATATAAAACATGATATAGAGAGCTATCCCAGTATCTAGCTCACTTGTTAGGCGTAACTAGACCCAGTTGAATGATAGGTCGCATATTCAGACACGTAGACAAGTATCATGTGATAAACATAATTAAACTTTTAACGATAAATTAAGAAATTAATTTTAAAACAAACCAAACATTAAATCTTCATTAAGATGGCTAATACCCTAGGGTATTAGCCCATAACTATTGTAATTATACAAGCGTGATCAAATAACCAAGGTAAACTAAATGTTTTACCGAACGATACAAAAAAATAAATGATTACAAGAGTATAGGAATTACACGGTGTCTTCTATGGAACCGTGATTGATGCTTGACCTTTGGTTTCTCTTCTTCTCTTCAGAAAATCATCTTTTATGTGTATGGTATGAAGAATATGATTTTGCAAACTGAAAACTCATTTTTGAGTCTTTAATTTATAGTGTCTGAAAAAGTATAGATATGCCGTATTGGGCTACGCCAATACGGCGTATTAGGGTGTTTCCCTTGGAGTGCGCGCAAAGTTTATAATCAATCTGATATATCTTCCCAAAATAATTTATTCACCAAATCTCTAGATAGTTATCCAACTGGATACGGCGTATTAGAGATGAGTGATACGTCGTATTGGGAATTATTTATACGCGTTTTCTTGTGAAGAGTTGGCGTTGATATGCCGTATCTCTTTTTTTGGATACGGCGTATTGGTAAGAAATAGTCAATCTTCAAATATCTTCGTTTTAGCTCTAAAATATACGCCTTTTAGCATGTCTTCACAAATCACTCCTTAATTACTGCAAATAACACTTATTAATCGTTACGTACAAATTCTGAGCTATAATTATACAAAAGTGGTTAGTTTATTCGGGATAAATGATGGTATAAATGTGATGTTATTTGATATCATCAAATATCCCCCCATTTGAATCCTACTTATCCTCAAGTATACTCTAGATTATATTGAAAATGTATCCCAACCGAAGTTAAGGATTTTTCTGTTTAACCACTTCTTTTGTTTTAATCACCTGTACAAGACCAAGCACCTCACGAAATATGGAAATGAAAACACTCAGATCACTCAACTAATATAAGGTGTAACATTTAATTGGTACACTCATTTTCTCGGTCGTGATTAGCTTCATATCATATGCTTGGCAAGGATACACATCTCCACCACTAAAGCTAAGGAGAAACAAGTCAAAAGTAATTGGTTTTTTTTATAAGGCTAAAGGGTATTGTATCATTCTAACCATCTTTCCCGATTAGTACCACACCAACAAGGGGGGGGGGGGGGAGGACCCCCCTGGGGTAGCTGAAGCAACATTACAGGACGTTAATGATGGAATAGACATGTGTGTTCGATCACATCCTCATTCGAGTTTAACCAAGGGTTAGGATGAAGAATGATATAGGGTAAGGATCTTCTAGTTTTCACCAAATGTAATAAACCTACAAGGTGGCTGAATCACGCATACATGGCCGTAACAACGGAATAGACATACATGACTCGATCTTAACCTCGTTCGAGTAAAACCTAAGGTTAATTGCTAGGAATAGGAAGCAAATTGTTGTTAAATAAAATTCACAAAACAAATAGATTAAGCTTGAACAAATAAGGTAGTTGCTAGTAACTTTTCCCAACCATTCCATGATAAAGACTTCGAAAACTTTTATACAAACGCCTCGGATCATCGATATGTCAAAAGACAACCTCTGTTGGCGTTCTATACGGTTCAATTACCAACATCTAAATTAATATTTTACCAGAGTGGTGATATCGGCCACTTTTTTACCATAAATATACATCGTGATTCTTTTATCCACATATCAATGAATAATCGATCCTTCCAAGTATTTCATCGGTTTAAGTTTAGCGAACCGACTATCAATCATCGTTCTCTTTTTTTCGATGCATTTTCTATTTTTCTATTTTTTTCATAACATAAATCTCAGTGCAATTTCACCGTCTTTACAATCATAATTCATCCGGATAATTTTTCCTTTAACACTTTATCTTCGGACATAATACATAATCGCAAAAGTAGCAAAATACATAAGCTACACATTTTCCCATTGCATTGTGCAATTTTCCAACCTAACTGGAGATAGAAAATTTCACTTTGACACAGAAAATATAAAACTTTACACAAAAGCAACTAGCAACTTTGATTAAGTAGGCTTAATCTATAGGGTAGGCTAAGGTGTAACGAAATAGACATATGGTGTGAAAAAGACAAGAATGGCTCAACAGGTTTTTCTAAGGGATCTTACTCTTATGATGAGAGTAAGCAAAGGGTTACATGGGATTTAACTAACCAGTGTAGTTAGTTAATTTTACAACATTTAGGCTTTTTGGTGTATTCCTAGAAATTTACCAGTTAAAATGTTTCTCCATGTAAGTCCATAGTACTCATCGTTGTGGTCTCGAGTGATATACCAAGCTAAGTTCTAAAGTCCAATACATCACCGGCACACTCATATTGTTGGGAATTAGAGCCTTCTACAACTTAATGCTGCTAGTTCAAATTTATGTTGCTGCTGAAGATTAGAGAAAACTGTCTAAGTTATTAGTGCTGCTAGTGTAATAGTTAGTGCTGTCAGTACAAAGTTAGTATTGTCAGTTTATTAGTATTGTTAGTTATATAGTTAGTACTGTTAGTTATAATAGTTAGTACTGCTAAAATGATATACATGAGATATATTAGGAATAGATATGCATTGATCACTTGATGCGTTTTGTAAGCCTATTCATAGTTTGCATGGCAATCATAGTTAGTATTCATAGCTATTTTGTAACTCAAAATAGTATTCAATATATTGAAAGTTTAGTAAAGATCTTGTTTTCACTGTTTCATTGTTCTTCTTAGTATTGCAAACTAGATTCCGCATAGTTTGTGATATTCTCAATCTTAGTTTCTACTATAGTTGTTTTGGATCTATCCAATATAACTAAGCTTTAACAAGCTAAGTAAGATCTGTTCAAAATGGATCAACAATTGGTATCAAAGCTTGTTGAGAAACTCTGAATAAGAAGAACACTATATCTACACAAGATCTCATATTCAAAGAAAAAATGGAGTCACAATCAGAAACTACCCAAACAGTGTCTGCACTAAAACTTCCAGTACTCAAAACTGGAGACTATGATCTCTAGAGCATGAGAATGGAGCAATATCTTACTCACACTGATTATGCTCTTTGGAAGGTTATTGTGAATGGTGATGCACCTGCTATTGCATCAGCTAATGTTGGTACTGAAGGTCCCATTCCTCCTAAAACTGCTAAAAAAAGCTAGCAAGAAAGAATGAATTGAAAGCAAAAAGTACTATATTGTTGGCCATTCCTGATGAGCGCCTATTGAAGTTTCATGTAATCAAAGATGGAAAGACTTTATGGGAAGAAATCAAGGCCAGGTTTGGAGGCAACAAAGAATCAAAGAAAATGCATAAAACCATACTGAAGCAGCAATATGAGAATTTTGCTACATCAAGATCTGAAGGACTAGATAAAACCTATGATAGGTTTCAGAAACTCATCAGCCAATTAAAAATTCATGCTGAAGTTATCTCTCAAGAAGATGCAAATCTGAAGTTGCTGAGAAGTCTACCATCAGCTTGGAACAATATTGCTTTAATCATGAGAAACAAATCTGATATAGACACATTAAGCATGGATGATTTGTATAATAATCTGAAAGTGTATGAATCTGAGATTAAATTCCAATCAAGCTCAAGCTCAAACTCTCAAAATGTGGCTTTTGTATCTTCAGAAAACACTAACAGTACTAATGAAGCAGTTAATACTGCTCATTACGTTTCTACTGCTAGTTCACAGGGACAAGCTTCTTCCTCAACTTATGCTGATGATGTCATGTTTTCCTTCTTTGCTAATCAATCTAATAGTCCATAATTAGACAATGAAGATCTGGAGCAGATTGATACTGATGATCTTGAAGAGATGGATCTCAAATGGCAGGTGGCCATGCTTACCATGAGGGTGAAGAGATTCTTAAAGAAGACAGGAAGGAATCTGAATTTCAATGGCAAAGAAACTGTTGGCTTTGATAAGACAAAGGTTGAATGTTACAACTGCCACAGGAGAGGTCACTTTGCTAGAGAATGCAGGGCACCAAGGAATCAGGGGAATAGAAATGGAGATGCTCCAAGAAGGATTGTACCAGTGGAGACTCCTGCAAATGCCTTGGTTGTTCAAGATGGGATAGGTGGTTATGATTGGAGCTTTCAGGCTGAAGAAGGCATCACAAACTTTGCTCTAATGGCTTATACATCCCAAGGTTCATCAAGTTCATCAAGTTTAGACTCTGAGGTACATACTTGCTCTAAAGATTGCTTAAAATCATATGAAAATCTTCAAAAATAGTATGATCAACAGCGTGTAGCTCTTAATAAATCTAATCTAGAAATTATAGGTTATTAAATGGGATTAGAACCATTAGAAGCTAGGATAGTTGTTCATGAAAAGAATGAAGCTGTTTATGAAGAAGATATTGCATTTTTAAAGTATGATGTCCAAGTGAAAGATATCTCTATCAAAGACCTTAAGAATTAGTTAGAAGAAGCTTTAAAAGAGAAGGATGATTTAAAACTTAAACTAGAAAATTTGAAGAATCATCAAAGAATCTAACTAAACTGATAAATAGTCAAATAAGTGCTAAAGACAAAGCTGGTCTTGGTTATGATAGTCAAATAAATGAGAGTAAAGTGGTTCATAGTGCGTTTAACAGTAAATAAAGTGATGTAGATGATAGTCTAGTAAATGATAGATTCAAAACATGTGGAGGGTTTCATGCAGTTCTTCCTCCCTACACTGTGAACTACATGCCCTCAAGACCTGACTTATCCTTTGCTGGGTTAGATGATTCTGTCTATAAGACTAAAGTAAGTGAAACTAGTATATCTAAGACTAGTAAGGATATTATAGAAAAGCCTAAAACTGTTAGGCCTAGTGCTCCTATAATTGAAGATTAGGACACTAATAGTGATAATGATAGTGTGTTTAGACCTAAAACTGATCAGACAAAACCAAAGTTTACAAAAATCAATTTTGTTAAATCTGACGAGAATGTGAAATCTGTTAATAAGGAAAACACACATAAGCAAGTAGAGTATCCCAGGAAAAGTCAAAGTCCTAGGGGTAATAGAAGAAACTGCAATGTAATGACGACTCAGAAACTATGGAATGGTTTTGAGTTTATAAAGAAAGCTTGTTTTGTATGTAGGAGTTTCAACCATTTAATCAAAGACTGTGATTTTCATGACAATAAAATGGTAGAAAAATATGTGTTGAATAATAAAGGAAGGGTTACTGGTCAAAGGGAAATTAGACCAATATGGAAGAATATTCAGAGGGTGAACCACCAAAATAAATTGACTTACCCACATCCTAAAAGGAATTTTGTTCCAACAGCAGTTGCAACAAAGTTAGGACAAGTACCAGTTAATGCTGCTAAGCAAAACTCTCCAAGAGCAGCAACATCAATTAGTACTACCAGGCTTGTTAATACGGTTGCCCCTAAATCAATAGTGAATGATACATTACCCAAAACATATTCTTATTTTAAAGCACATTCACTAGTAAGAAGGGCTTTTAACCAAAAATCAGCAGCTAAAACCTATAATCTTAATGAAAAAGTTAAAACTTCTAGGGTTAACAATGTAACTACTGCTGGGCCAAAAGCAGTAGTTAATACTGTTGTGGGATATGGGGAGAATGCTGTTAAGTCCTCAGCATGCTGAATTTGGAGACCAACAGGAAATGTTATTGACCATACCTCCAAAGACAGTGGATCATACATGTTTAAAAGATTTGACTATGTTGATCTATAAGGCAGACTCAAGTCAGTAATGGCTTGGGTCCCCAAGAGAAACTAATTCTCTCATTTTGAGTGCAGGGTAATCCATAATATACTTTATAGGATCAAGGGATTTTTGACAGTGGATGCTCTAGGCATATGACTGGAAACAAGTCATTTCTTACAGATTATCAAGAGATTGATGGTGGATTTGTTGCATTTGGAGGAAGTCCTAAAGGAGGTAAAATTACTGGAAAAAGGTAAAATTAGGACTGGGAAATTAGACTTTGAAGATGTATTCTTTGTAAAGGAACTTAAGTTTAATCTTTTCTCTGTCTCACAAATGTATGACAAGAAAAACAGTGTTCTTTTCACTAAGACTGAATGTCTTGTTCTATCTCTTGACTTTAAGCTACTTGATGAAAGTTAAGTCTTGCTTAAAGTTCCCAGACAGAACAACATGTATAGTTTTGAGCTAAAGAATGTTGTTCCTTCAGGAGGTTTGACTTGTTTATTTGCAAAGGTTACAATAGATGAGTCTAATTTATGGCATAGAAGGCTTGGTCATATAAACTTTAAAACTATGAGTAAACTTGTGAGGGGAAACCTTGTAAGAGGATTGCCTTTAAAGCTTTTTGAAAATGACCATACTTGTGTTGCTTGTCAGAAGGGAAAGCAACACAAAGCCTCTTGTAAGACCAAGCTTGTGAGCTCTATCAGCCAACCCTTATAAATGTTACATATGGACTTTATTGGCCAACATTTATAAGGAGTAAAATCAATCAAAAGACCTCGATGACAAACTTAACTTTGTAGAAGAACCAGTGGAGATTATGGATCGAGAAGTCAAGCAACTAAAACAAAGTCGTATTCCTATAGTCAAAGTAAGATGGAACTCTAAAAGAGGACCAGAATTTACATGGGAACGCGAAGATCAAATTCGTGCCAAGTATCCACATCTGTTTTCAAACATCACTCCGGCATCCAACTAAATATCGGGACGAGATTTCTTTTAAGGGAGGGAGACTATAACAACCCGCAATTTTCATCAATGTAAATATCCATCTATTAAATTAGATGCACTGTAATATCCATCTATTAAATTAGATGCACTGTAATATCCATTTATTAAATTAGATGCACTGTAATATCCATCTATTATAAATATATCACCTTCTTACAGGGAATTTTTTTGCTTTATTTCAATATGCAACGTAACTTGCATCTCTAAAGTAAACGAGCTCACGCAACCTCTATCAATGGCATATATATCTATGTGTATATCATATAATCATCCTAATATGTCAAGTCTTTATCCTAATATCATTTTTACCAAGTACATTATCCATTTAACGTACTTTTCAAAATGTTATTTCAAAACAAGCATTAAACGTTAACGTTTACATCAAAACCCTAATTATATGTAATATATACATATAAAAATGAATGTGCAAACCTTCAAGCATGTGTACAAGTGTACAATACATAATATTCGAATTATATTTTCTCTCCAAATCAATGTATAAGTCTTAAACACACAATGTACAAGCTAATCATGCCTAAAAACCTAATTAGGACATTTAAGCTTCTAAACCATGTTTAAACTTTATACCACTTTAGCTCAAGTTACAAGTACTTAATTCGTGACTCCTAAACCCTAATCTATCCATAATCCTAACCCTAATCCATGTTTTAAAACCCTAAATCATAAAACAAAACCCTAAACCCTAATTTCACTTTCAACTAAAAACTAAACCCTAAACCTAAGAATAAGCCCTAAACCTTAATCCTAAGCCCTAATCTCAGTCCTAACATTAATCCTAAACCTTAATCTACCCTTAATCTTAACCATAATCTACATTTTAAAACCCTAAACTCTAACCCGAAAGAAAAACCAACCCGACACCATTTTCTTTCCATTTTGATCCATTTTACACCCAAGCTAGCAACCAAGCACCTCAAGTAAGCACCCTAGCACCTCTATGACATCACCAAGTAACCAACCAAGTAGCTTACAAGCACCTTGATCACCTCCTTGTCTCCTCCTTTCTCTTTTTTAGCCGTGGCCTCCAAAACACCTTTCTAACACTTCATGGCTAGTTTCTAGCTTATAATACTCACCATACTAGCCCTCCTTAGTCACCTCAGCTATCTTAGACACTTATCAATCCCTTAGAAGCTAAGAAAACTTAAGCACCAAGTGTTTTTACCCTATATATAGCCGAACTCCATACACCTTTCATTTCATCCCACACATCATCTCATACCCTCAAATGGAATTCTAACTCTTCCATAGCCGCAATAGAAGATCAAGAGAAGTCCCTAAGCTTAGAATAGAAGCCAAGAATCAAGAAAAATAAAGCCTTGAAGTCGTTACTAGGCGTACGAACCCGAAAACCCCATTTCGACCCATTTTAGCTCAACTAAGCCTAAGATCTTGTTCCATAAGCTTATATTATGTACAATAATGTTCATAATACTCTTAAGATCATATATGAACTCTTGTTTAAAGCTTTGAATCCTCAAACCCGTGTATTTTTGATAAAAACCCTAAAAACGACCAGTTTTGATTTTCAAGCTAACGAATCCTTTTTCTAAACTTTTGTTACATTGAAACTTCTTATTTTAGCTTTTACTAATAAGCTATAACCTGTAAATATCATTTGGAATCCTAAAATAAGCTTGCATGGCATTTTAGACTTGTTTTGCAAAAGTATTCCATGCAAGGGGTATATATCATAACTTTTTGAAATTTATAACTAAAGGGGCTGAAAATGTCATTTTCTTAAACATATAACTATAAGGACCTATTTTGCCAAGTTTCAAAGTTAGAGGTTTAATATATATATATATATATATATATATATATATATACTTTTTATATAAAGGACTAAACTTGTAAAAGTTTATAAACCAAGGGTATATATTACCAATTTTGCAAACTTATAAAATATTATATTTTTATATTAATTATAAAAAATATATATATAAATTATTCTAGCTTTTGAAGA
>BQNB010038944.1:11430-41102 GCA_026074375.1 Tanacetum coccineum | reverse complement strand
TAAGTAGAAGGATGGTTCGTTCCGTATGTGTATAGCCTATCGAGAGCTGAACAAGCTAACTATCATGAACTGCTACCCTTTTCTTAGGATTGATGACCTGTTCGGCCAATTGCAAGGGTCACGGTATTTTTTGAAAATAGACCTTCGATCCAGATATCATTAGTTGAGAGTACGCGAAGAAGATTTTCCCAAAACTACATTTCGGGCGAGGTACGAACATTTGAGTTCACGGTCATGCCCTTCCGTCTGAGTAATGCTCCCGCGGTGTTCATGGATCTTATGAATTGTGTTTGTAGGACGTATCTTGACAAGTTTGTCATTGTCTTTATTAACGACATCTTAATCTATTCAAAGTCCAAAGAGGAGCATGAGGTTCACCTGAAATTGATAGTGGAGTTGCTTGAAAAGGATAAATTGTTCGGGAAATTCTCGAAATGTGAATTTTGGCTACAAGAGTTTCATTTTCTCAGACATGTAGTGAACAATGAAGGTATACATGTGGATCCCAGCAAAATTGAAGAAGTGAAAAATTGGAAACCCCCAAAGACCCTAACCGAGATCCGTTCATTCTTAGGATTGGCGGGATATTACAAGCTATTTAGCGTAAATTTCTCGAAAATTGCAAAGCCTCTCACCCTATTGACTTAAAAGGATAAGAAATTTAAGTACGACGATGAGCAGGAGAATGCCTTTCAGACATTGAAGGACATGTTGTGTGATGCTCCGATTCTGGCACTTCTTGAGGGCACAAATGATTTTGTAGTTTACTGTGACGCATCGAACCAGGGTTTTGGTTGCGTTTTGATGCAGAGAAACAAAGTGATAGCATACACATCCGACCACTCAAAATCCATGAGAAGAACTACACCAATCATGATTTGGAGTTAGGCGCAATAGTATTTGCTCTCAAAACTTGGAGACACTATTTGTATGGAACAAAGAGTGTTATCTTCACCGATCATAAGAGCCTTCAACACATTTTTGATCAAAAAGAATTAAATATCTGCCAGAGACGGTGGATAGAACTTTTCACTAATTATGACTGCGAGATTCGCTACCATCCAGGTAAAGCGAACGTAGTAGCTAATGTATTGAGCATGAAGGATTAGATGAAACCGAGGCGAGCTCGAGCTATGAGCATGACAATTAACTCTAGCATTAAGGCTAAGATACTAGAAGTTTATTTTACCGGGGTAATCCCATTTACCCTAAAAAAATACTGGAAGCTCAGAGGGAAGCTTCCAAAGGCGTCAACACTCTAGCAGAAAAGAAGATGGCGGATTATATCTTACTGAACTAATTTGGGTGCTAGTTTATGGAAACTTGAGAACTTTGATAATGAATAAAGCTCATACTAAAAAGTATTATATACATCCTGGAGCAGATAAGATGTACTATGATCTACAAGACTTATATTTGTCACACCCCGCCAAGGCGGAAACGTAAGGCGTAACAAGATAGGCATCATCACAACACAATGGTGTCAACAATAGAGAGAAACTAAATGCATTAAACAAAGCTAAAATGGATACAAAGTGTCATGACAATACCAAACACAAGAAAAAGGAGTCTTGTATTGAGGTAAAAGAGTCACTCCAATACAAAGACATAACGAAATAATCCATAACCTAAAACAATCATAGAATCAATTCAAAACAAACACAAAACGAAAACTAAGGAAACTCTGCATGCAAGCCTACAGTCTTACTAGCCAATCTTCCTAACTTTACTTTCCTCATGATGCTCATCTGAAAATGATGCTTAAAACGTCAACAATAATGTTGGTGAGAGTCATAGGTTTTAGACACGCAATAATACTCGCTTTTGCTGTGATTATCAAAACAAAGTTGGACAATAATGAACTATCATGAACTTATGCTAGCATGCAACCAAAATCAAATCAACATATCATTTCACATACTTAATATTTACATTCGGGCTTAGAATAGCTGGCACTATAAGCAACCAAGCTCACCCAGAATGTATCACACAACATATCACATTGGGTAGGCGTACCCATCTGATCCCACTGAGTAGGCGTACTCATCCGATCCCAAATCAATATCACAAATATCATTGAGTAGGCGTACTCATCCGATCCCACTGAGTAGGCGTACTCATCCAATCCCAAATAACACATGTAACACATAGTCATATAATAGCCATGTAATGTCCATACGCAATTTAAAACACACAAGCACAGCAATGAAACATTTCAAAACATTTGCATCATTTCCATCCCAATTTAAAAACAGAAAAATAGGACTATGAAACTCACCTGATGCACAGCTACTTCACGAATTCCTTGAAATCAACTAAACATAAATAAAACACGTGTTACACGCGATTAGGCTAAATGCCCAAGACGATGTAACAATCAATTGATGGACTTCTATGTTCATATTATGATTATAAACCCTTTACCACACTTCCCATATCTCACTTATACCCTAATACCCTTAATTCATTTATTCAAGTTTTCTAGCTTTTTGGCAGAATTTTGTAGTCACTTAATGACCACAAATAAAATACTAACTGATCAAATTAGCTTTCTCCCTTTCATTCCCTACCTTCCCAATGGGTTATGAACCACTGTGATTTTTTAGAAAAAATAATATTGAGCCTAACTATTTTATAAAAATTCAACATCACAAAGTACCCAAATTCGGATCTGATTCGACCATCAAAAAGTTTAGCTTGATCAGACCCATTTAAACACTTAGGAAAATTCTAGAAAATCATACACATCATGAATTTGCTACAGTAGCAATCACATCAATTAAAAAGACATTTTGATATAGGTTTTGACCTCACAAACACAAACCAAAATCTGCCCCAAAAACTCAGATTTGACAACGAATCTTGTAAAATTATTTTGACTGACTTTCACTCACTTTTAATTCATGAAACCAATGGCGTTGGAAAGTAGACTCTCTGTAGTTATTTTTAGGCTCAAGAAAATCAATAAAAGCTATCCGTATGACCAAGTTATGACACTCACAAGATGACCTAAAAATCTGCCCAGTTTTAATTCCGAATTTAACAACAACTAAACCTAATCAAACGCATCCAAACACCATTAATTACACCCTAATTGATTTCTAATGATCATCTAAACATGTTTACTGAATTTTAATGAAACCCTAATTTATCCATCAATTAAAGTTACTAATATAAGAAGATTAAACAAGAACTTAATTGAAATCATACCTAAACCCTTCACCCGTGATCACACGAATCAACACCTTAATTCTTGATAAAAAAAATTCTCTTTTTCTTTGGGGATCGACCAATCAAAAGGAATAAGGGGGAGAAAAAGTTATTTAGGGTTTTCCTTGATTTTGTATTTATAGTTATCTAGTTTCCTAATTGTAATCAAATTGGTTTCCTTTTTTTGTGCCGATCTTATAAGCCCAATATATTTTTTTTTTAAATGTCGTTCTCCCTCCCTTATATATATATTTTTTTATTTAACTAATTTTTAACAAAAAAAACTATTTATTTACTTATTTACTTTAAACCTTAAATAAATACACAACTTAAAACAAAAACACTTATACTAACTGTTAATTTTTTTCCCAACTAAATTTTATTTATTACTTCATAAATAAATTATAAAACATCAATTTACTAACTAATCTCAATCTCAAAATTAACGATTCATTCTTCAATAATTTTAGCGACGATAAAATAATGAAAATCACTATACTTCCGAAATCACCATCATATACGAAATGAAATGACTAAATCATTCATTTCCACTCTCACAAACTCATATAATAACACATATATCAAACCACATAAACCACCAAGTCGACTTACACAAAAAAATCAAAACACATAAAGCTAGGCAAGTTAACTCTAACGGTTAAACCAACCTCGATAAATCACGGTTGTCACAGTCTCCCCTCCTTAGGGAAACTTTGTCCTGAAATTTAATCGTTTCTACTGTTAACAATTTTTCTTACCCACACGAGAGTACAAATAGAGATAACATAACACTATTATCAAGAGAAACATCCAACCATGAGTCCTCGCTTGTCCCCCTAGGAAACTCGTCAAAACCCTTAAGTTGTGTAACAACTTAATCCATAACTCAACCCCGCAACTCATCAAACAAGAACTGTCTTGAAATTAATGTTGATTGTGTTGTTACAAAGCTCAACATTTTTAAAGAATTGGCTCGACTTCAGGTTTACTCAATATATAACTTTAACCAAACCACCTCAGAACATTTAAGGGTGCACTAAAGTCTGCCAGTAACCCTATGTATCCAGCTTTACTTAGTACTTCCAACGATAGCTTGCTCAACGAGCAAGTGTGGTACTTGTTTTTTATGAAACCTCCTGACGTTGCTTGAGGAGGTTCCAATGCTGTTAACTATCAGAATCCTACTACGCTTCAAACTTTTAACCTCACGATCGATAATCTCAACAGGTTCTTCAACAAAATGAAGAGTTTTGTCTACCTTAATTTCTTCTAAATGCACATGCAGATTTGCATCCGCTAAATACTTCTTTAAATTTAAAACACATCATTATTGAGACAATCTTAATCAATAGGCTATAGGACTGATCCTTTCAATGATCTCAAATGGTCCTACATACCTTGATGCTAATATGTCTTTCTTTCCAAACGCACTACACCTTTCCAAGGCGACACTTTCAGTAACACTTGATCCTCAACCTCAAACTCTAGTGGCTTGCGCCTATTATCAGCATAGCTCTTTTGACGATCTCTCGCCGTTTTGATCTTTTCCTTTATCAAGACTACCTTATCAGTAATCTTTTGCACTAATTCCGGTCCAATCAACCTGCTTTCTCTAATTTTAGCCTACAGAACGGGCGACCTACATTTCCTTTCATACAGTGCTTCAAACGGAGCACATCAAATACTCGAATGATAACTATTATTATAAGAACATTCAACTAACAATAGGTTAACATCCCAACTGCCACCAAAGTCGATCACCCATGCTCTTAACATATCCTCCAATGTCTGAATTGTACGCTCACTTTATCCATCCGTCTGAGGATGATAAGCCGTACTCATATCCAATCGTGTCCCTAAGGCTTTTTATAATATTTGCCAGAACCCTTGAAGTAAATCTTCCATCACGATCTGAGATGATTGACACGGGCACTCCATGCCCTGCTACTATCTTATCAATATAAAGCCTTGCTAACTTCTCCATCTTGTAAACTACGCCTGTATTGCCAGAAAATGGACTGACGTAGTCAGTCTACGACTATTCCCAAATTTCGTATCACACCCACCACTTTATCTCGACAACCTTGTAATAAAGTCCATAGTTATTCTATCCTATTTCCACTCAGGTATCTCTAGCTGTTGCAATAAACCTGAAGGTCTTTGATATTTCAGCCTTCACCTTTAAACAAGTCAGACAATTATTAACATAGGTAGCAATATCCTTCTTCATACATGGCCACCATACATATCTCAAATGTCCATAGTATTCTTAACCCTCGCGGATGTACCAAGTACCTGGATGCATGAGCCTCGTCCATAATTAATGTCCTTACATCACTTATTAATGAAACCCATATAAAATACATGCCTATCATCTTCTTTCTTTCCATTAGTATTGGTCCAGGCTACAAACATTTTTTGCTTATCGCGTTCTCATCCCTTGGAACGCCTGTAACACCCCAAAATTAGGTAGCAGCGAATGTAACAAATGGGTCTACGGTTAAAGTACAACAATCTGAATAGGGAAACCGACCTTAATGGACGTTTTAAGATAAAGAATATCATTCGATGACCATAGCAAACTACAGAGTTCAAACATGTAGGTCCGAGTATGTTTTAAAAGTCATAAACATTTCAAGTAACTTATTTAATTAAAAACAAGCTTCATAATTACCAAAAGATTAACTTAAGTTACTTAAAGATAATAAAAGTTGCATTGAATATAGAAAAAACACAGAATCCATCTTCATTGATATCTGTCACGGCTCCTGTCCAATCTTCATACTTACCTGAAATTACATGCTAAAAGTCAACACAAAGGTTGAGTGAAATCATAGGTTTGTCGATAAAAAGGTGGACACAAGATTTTTGTAATATAAGACTCTGAAACAAACATTCATAGTCCAAAATGTTTATTATTGCACTAACTTATGAACCCCGAAGCCTTAACTATATTTGTTCCACCAACAGAATATAGGATGCTTGCCAACAACCTAACACCTCTCAATGATAAATGCCCTCACCTTGCTCAAACTAGTGCCCAAGAAAAGGTGGGAATGCATTCCCGATAGATCTATCCACAATACTGGCGCTTACTACAATAGTAATTAACGGTTCATGATAAATAGGGACTTCACGGCAATATTGGTAACTGAACATCTGAGATAGGAGCTAGGTGATGGGTGCGAAGGTATGGGGGGAGAGGGAGGGGAGGGGGGGGGGAGAGGGGGATAGCGATACACTATGTAAACACGATATAAAACACTGTGTTCCTATATTATAAACAACAATGTAAATTCACCTCGTAGATTTTTAAAACCACGTAGTAAAAGAGGGGCTATTGAACTCACCTCGATGAATGGTAATCAACAAGTATTACAATAGAAAATGTGTCCTCTTACGAGTCGAATGCAACCAACCCAATATAGTCGTAAAATTACTAAAACACTTTGATTATTTAATTGGTCGTATAGCTCAACATACGATCGTTCGGGCTCAATTAAGAGGCATGTAAGTGACGTATGAAAGCTAGACACATTAAAAATCGTAAACCCAAACAACATCGTCGATACAGCCACCCCGAAGATGTCCTTGAATAATGAAACACCCCTAGTAATATAGTACGGATTAACTAATACCACATATAATATCTATATAGCTACATCACCCATCATATTATAAAGTAAAAACGTTTATAAGTATACTTTAGTAAAACTGGCGTAACTTTCTCGTTTTAAGTCCGTTTCTTTCGTTTCTTACGTCTACGCCTTCGTATTAAGACGAGTTATCATAATATAACATTTTCAAAATTTGAGTTTTTCTGATGAATAGTGATTTTTACTGTTCATAACAGTTATATATTTATTTTTATAGTTTTAGTTATCGTAAACTCGTAAATGTCGTAGCACTTATTCGTTTTAACTCTAGTTTTATAGCGATCTTTCAAGCACGTATTTGTATTTAAAAGTTTTACTATTTATTGATGTTTTTAAAAGTATAAGTTTTCTATGGGTGATAGTAACTTTTATAAGAATTGTTTTTATAAAAGTATATTTATACCGTAAACTTGAAATCGTCGTACTTTTTCGTTAGAAATCGGTTTTTCGAGTTCTTTATCATTGGGAAAACGTCATGAGTCGTACTATATTTATTAAAACATGGAAGGGCGTACCAAGGACAAACCAAACAGCCCCATTATAATACCTAACATATTCATTTTATATAAACTTGTTTAATACCATTTAACTTAATAATTTAACCACAAGTTTTCCCAAGACTTATTAATACTTGTCTTAACATATATAAAGTTCATTTGTCTAATTTATTCCAAGATCATCAAGATCATCAAGTCCCACTTATCACATGAAATCATAACAATTTCTTAAGTAACACTTTTAACCATAAACTTATTCCAACTTTTTATACTTAACCCATGAGTGTACACAACCTTAAATTCCTTTTATAACATCATAAATAACATCCAAATAACATGTAAAAAGTTCATAAAAACAAGTTTTACAAGAAAATCCATGTTTTAAACAAGATAAACATATCCAAATGGTGAATATAACTATATTAACTCAATATGCATATAATGATAAATGAGAAAGACATAAAAGGGTTTTAGATAACCTTAATAGTGGATTAATAAGATAACCACACAATCCAAACCCTTGTTTAATTATAAATCAAACTTGCAAGAATCTTGAAACCCTAAACCCTAATCTACCATTTTTTTCTTATTTAACATTGTAAAGTTTAACTAAACCATCAAAACCATCTTAGTAGTCTAGATAAGATGTGTGTATGCTTGTATAAGTAAGTAGAAAATTTTGAATTGGTTTGTTGTGGTAACTTGGTTATGCGCCGTTGAGCATATGAGAGGGGGGAGGAGGAGAGGTTTTTGTGTTTTACACTTATACAAATGAGATGTGTGTGTTCTAGTTGCTAGTGAATGTCTTTTATATCTCACATGGCTAGACAAGATGTACATAGAAGTCTTGGGACAATGGGAGGATTTCATGGAAAGTCTTTGGTCTTGGTCTCAAAAAGTAAGAATCATCCCATGGTTTTAAGGAATTGTGTTTTTCAACTTGTAATATCTTTGTGTTTTTCATCCTATAACCAGATATGTATGTATATAGGTAAGATATTTTTGTAATTTTTATGTATTGGGTATAAAAGTGGGTATTTGTTGAAGCGTAGAAAAGTTTTGGTGCTTCCGGGTATGCCTAAATGTATTTAATTGCGAAACGTAAACGTTTTACGCAACCAATAAAAATAAAATATAAAAAGTTGATTATTACTTTCGTAAAAATAATATATTGCTTGCTTGACGAAAACTTTAATTCGTTTGGTGTCCGTTTACGTTAATTGTTGATTTTTAGTTTACGTGATTTTACTATATAATAAGAATTAAAAGTAAACGCGTACGAGAAAAAAATAATAATTAGTAAAATAGATGACGTCGTAAATGACCTGAAAATACGGAATGTTACAGTCTCCTCCGGTTAGAAGAGCCTTGTCCTCAAGGCTCAAGTTGCGGCACTTGAGGAAGGTACGGGTTCAGAGAAAAGATGCGGATACTTCTTTTGAAATTGGTCCTCACGCTCCCAGGTATACTCAGCTCCTTGCCGAGAGTTCCAACAAACTTTGACTAATGGGATTCTTCTCCGCTTTAGCTTTTTCACATCTCGATCCACAATCTCAATAGGCTCTTCGACAAAACGCAGATTTTCATCAATCTCGATCTCATCCAAAGGCACCTGAACATCTGGCTCAGCCAAGCATTTCTTGAGGTTCGACACATGAAACGTGTCATGGACACAGCTTAGCTCCTGGGGTAACTTCAGCCGATAAGCCACCGGTCCAACACGCTCTACGATTTTGAACGGTCCCACATATCATGGTGTTAGCTTTCCCTTCTTGCCAAATCGTACCACTCCCTTCCATGGAGATACCTTAAGTAACACTCGGTCTCCAACCTTGAATTCAAAAGGCTTACGCCTCTTATCAGCATAGCTTTTCTGGCGACTCCTAGCTGTTTTCAATCTTTCCTTAATTTGAACAATCTTTTCTTTCCGTTTCCTTGCACAATTACTGGTCCAATAAGCCTGACAACCTCCCACTTCAGTGCATATCAACGAGGATCTGCATTTCCGCCCGTACAAAGCTCAAATGGAGCCGCGACTTAATGCTTGTGTGGCACTTAATGCTCGCGTGGTAACTGTTATTATAAGAAAACTCAACCAACGGAAGATGAGTATCCCAACTGCCACCAAAATCCATAACACAAGCTCGTAGCATATCTTCCAGCGTTTGAATAGTACGCTCACTCTGACCGTCGGTCTCAGGGTGGTAAGCCGTACTCATGTGTAGTTTTGTACCCAACGCTTCCTGAAGAGCTTGCCATAAGTGTGACGCGAATCGACCATCACGGTCTGAAATGATTGACACTGGCACACCATGTCTTGCTACGATTTCGTTGATATAAATCCTTGCCAGCTTCTCCGTTTTGTAATCTTCACGAATGGGTAAGAAGTGAGCCGACTTGGTCAATCTATCCACAATGACCCAAATCGCATCATACCCACCGCTGCTTCTAGGCAACTTTGTGACTAAGTCCATTGTTATCTTCTCCCATTTCCACTCAGGGATTTCTGGTTGTTGAAGTAATCCTGAGGGTTTTTGATGTTCGGCTTTAATCTTAGAGCACGTAAGACACTTGCTAACGTACTCAGCAATGTCTCTCTTCATACCAGGCCACCAATACAAGTCTCTCAGATCATGATACATCTTATCCGCACCCGGATGTATTGAATATCTAGAAGTATGAGCTTCATCCATAATCAATTTCCTTACACCACCAACTGATGGAATCCAGATACGATCAAAGAAGTAAATTCCACCATCATCTCATCGTTCAAAGTGTTTTTCTAATCCTCTTAGCCATTCAGCTGGAGCTTTGAGATCCTTGGAAGCTTCGCCCTGTGCTTCCAAAATCTTAGTCTTAAGTCCAGAATGAATAGTAATACTCATAGCACGTACTCGCCTTGGCTTAAGCCTTTCTTTTCTACTCAAGGCATCTGCCACTACATTTGCCTTGCCCGGGTGGTATTTGATCTCACATTCATAGTCATTGAGCAGCTCGATCCACCGCCTTTGGCGCATATTCAAATCTTTCTTGTCAAATATGTACTGGAGACTTTTTTGGTCAGTGTAGATAACACTTTTTGTCCCATAAAGATAATGTCTCCAGATTTTAAGGGCGAACACCACTACACCTAATTCCAGGTCGTGGGTGGTATAATTTTTCTCATGCTTCTTTAACTGTCTTGACGCATACGCTATCACTTTGCCCCGCTGCATCAGCACGCACCCAAAACCTTGTTTCGATGCATCACAATAGACCACAAAGTCATCTAGTCCATCGGGGAGTGCTAAATAGGAGCATGGCATAGGTCTTTCTTTAGAATGCGGAAAGCTTCATCTAGCTTATCGCCCCACCATATGTATTATTCTTTGAGTCAACAGGAGTAAGGGGTTTGTAATGATCTTGGAAGAAATTTCTCAATGAATCACTGGTAGTTAACCCGCCAATCCTCAAAAAATTGAACGGGATTTCAGTTGACGATTTAGGAGTCTTCCAGTTCTTGACCGACTCAACCTTGCTAGGATCCACGTGGATACCGTCACGGTTGACCACATGTCCTAGGAACTGGACTTCCTGTAACCAAAATTCGCACTTTGAAAATTTGGCATACAACTTCTCCTTCTTGAGTAAGTCTAGAATCGTCTTCAGGTGGACTTCATGTTCTTCTTCTGACTTTGAGTAGATTAAGATGTCGTCAATGAACACAATTACGAATTTGTCCAAATACGGTTTGCAGACGCGGTTCATTAAGTCCATAAAGATTGCTGGTGCGTTCGTCAGCCCAAATGGCATGACTGTGAACTCAAAATGCCCATATCGGGTTCTAAACGCGGTCTTCGGTATATCTTCTTCTCGGACTCTCAACTGATGATATCCCGAGCGAAGATCTATCTTGGAGAAACAACACGCACCTTGTAATTGATCAAACAAGTCATCAATTCTGGGAAGAGGATAGCGGTTCTTTATAGTCAACTTATTTAATTCCCTGTAGTCAATACACATTCTCATCGCACCGTCTTTCTTCTTAACAAAAAGAACGGGTGCTCCCCATGGAGAGTGACTAGGTCGAATGAAGCCCTTTTCTTGAAGCTCTTTTAGTTGGTTCGACAACTCTAGCATCTCTGACGGAGCTAATCGGTATTGTGATTTAACAACTCGCGACGCGCCTGGAATCAGATCGATGCAAAATTGTATCTCTCGCACAGGAGGTAAACCTGACAGATCATCTGGAAATACCACAGGGAAGTATCGGACAACTTGAAATGTCATCAAGCTTCTTTTTATCAGCCTTGATACACGCAATTGATCCAGGATTCTTTTCCGGCCTCTCGCCTTGGACTTCAAGAAACTCGCCATTCGGAAGAGGAATACGGACAATCTTTTCATAACAATCTATGACAGCTCGGTGGTATGACAACCAGTCCATGCCAACAATGACATCAAAACTTCCTAGTCGGGTCAGGAGTAGGTCAATTTTGAACACGTTATTAAGCAAGACTAAGGTGCAACCTCGTAAAACAATGTTGGTACTAACCACCTTTCCATCTGCTTACTCTACTTCATAACTAGTATTTAAAGCGGTTAGGACAATATCAATAAAAGTGGGGGTAGTCCCCCCCCACCCCCCCCCCCCCCCAGGGGTGTGTAACGCAGAAGATACAAAACTCTTCTCAGCACCAGAATCAAAGAGGATACAAGCGTAGTGATCATTAAGAAGAAACGTACCCGTGAGCACATTCGGATTCTGCTGTGGATTTTCAACCACCACGTAAGCTCTCGTACGAGCTCCCTCATTTTGCTGGTTCCCTGCCTTAGGACACTTGTTCTTAAGATGTCCTTTCTCACCACACCCATAACACGTCGCATTTTGCAGGAAATCATTACATGCACCGGAGATAGCTCTACAAAATCCTTTTCACAGGATGACCAGGTTCTTTGGCATTTGACCACTTGGAGGGCATCACCCACTATGGTGAAAGTTGCAATGGTTTCACTTTGGTAGATTCCCAGCATTACCTCTATTCTCAGTTGGGGCTGCAGCATAGGCCCTGGCAGTTTCCTGCCTCCTGTTTTGTTGCTGGTGATAGTTGTTGTAGGTCCTTGGTCTTGGATCTATATAGCCTTTGTAAGACAATAGTTAACTTAAATAAATCCAAATCAACTATGTGAGAGACACTGACTATGAATATCAAGTGTTAATGCGGAATCTTAACACAAGAATTAAGAAGAACAATAATACTAATTTTGCTATTGATTTCTATTAAGCTTCAATGCTTCTATTACATATATAAAACTCTATGCCGTAGGGTTCCTTTTATACACCAAGGAAAACCCTAGCAGGCTTTACAAAATGTGTGAAAAGATAATACATATCCTTTCCTAAGATATCTCCTAAAATATCTCTAAGATAACTATTACTTCTATTCTGTTACATAAACAGACTTAACTAAACACGACCAGTACTAACTATAGTACTGCCACCCTACCAGTACTAACTATAGTACTGCCAGACTTAACTTTAGTACTGCCAGACTTAACTTAGTACTGCCAGAACTAACTAATTACTACCAGACTTAACTGTTATACTACCAGTATTAAGTCTTTTACAATCTATTTCCCAACAATCCTCCCCTAACTTGATCTTCACTTGTGAACTTCAAGTTTCTTCAAGTGTCTTCCATTTGAGCTTCCTGAGGATGTTGAAAATAAAACTCTTCAAATTATTCTTGAGCTGCACTTCTTCAAATCATCTCTTTTTGATCTTTGCATCCATCATTCTTCAAACCTTTTCAGCAACCCTTCATATCAGCAATCAAATCATATAGTTTCAGACTATTCTCATCACTTCCAGGTGTGTTAACTCCTGTGAGAGGTGAATCATTGAAACTTTAAATGGATTTGATGTCTCTTTACCGTTAGCTTTTACTTTTGAGTAGTAGTCAGTCCTTTGGCCACCAGAAAGGTGCATGTCCATGGTTGACTGAAAACCATTTCAACTCTCAGTACATGAAACATTGGTGAGTTGAATACCATATGGTTTTTGGCAAACCATTACAGCCATAAACGGATTTGATATGCCTTTACCTGTAGCCGTTTGCTCAGGGCTAGTCAATCCTTTGGCACCTAGAAAAGGTAAATTCCATTGTGGATTGATTAACATATCAACTCTTTGTACATGAAACTTGGTGAGTTTATGTACCATCCACTTTTTGGTAAAGTGTCAACCATCTAATATGGATTTGCAATTTGTCTTTACCATGAGCCATAACCTCATGGACTAGTTATGGTTTTTCCACAGCCTTTACCACAAACCATAAACTTGTGGGCTAGCCAACTCTTTACTAACCAGATATGGTGAGTTGATAACCATACAATTTTTGGCAAATTGTCAGCCATTAACGGATTTGAGAAGTCTTTACCAAGAGCCGTTTGCTCCTGGACTAGCCAATCCTTATGTCTGTTAAACATGGTGGACTGATAACCATTTGTTGTGTTAGTGCATAGCACCTCCACCAAGTGTTGTTCTCCTCATCTCCATTACTTCCTAATGCCAGCTTGCTTCTCCATCCATTTCAATAGTTTGTAGCAATCCTCATCTGGTTTTCCTCCTTGAAGCTTTTTATCTAGCATAGCTTTACATACCTCAGCAGTTAAAGGATATTTTCTTTCAATCAACATATAAATATCTGATGACTCTAAGTTTAAACAATGTACTCTGCAGGTAGTATAATATCTCCAACTTATGATCCTTTGTTGACCTAATGAACTCCAAACAGGATCTGTACTAAGGGGTTCCTCAAACATATTCTTTAAATATTCCCAAAGTATCTTCTCAAGCTCATCCTCTGGTCCATTCATACCATATCTATTCATGACAATCCTATATAATTCAGTAAGATCATCCCTAGTTATGTCCTTCAGCATAGCTCCAAAATTTATGTACACTATATCAGTTCCATCTTCCCTAACAATTTGGTACACACCTTTCTCTCCTTGCTTGATGATCTTATAAGTAGCTATACTTGGGGGTTTTATAGCCACAGGAACAGGATTAATAGGAATATTTGTACCTAAAATAGGATCATCATCTTTACTATCTTCAGATTCATCCTCATCAGTTTTGTCAGAATGTAATCCTTTCCTAGCTATCTGTTTCCTCCTCTTTCCAGTCTTCTTGGTAGACTCATCATCTTTTGCTTCATCACTCTTTAGTCTTTTTGAAGTCTTTGTTTGAAGTTCTTCACCAAATCTTTTCAGACTGTCTTTTGTAGCTTCAAAGTTTATAGGTGCAAAAGATTCAACCTGCTTCACCAGCTTATCAAATTCTTCTTTTACTTCTTCAAAACTTAAATTCTTCAGCTGAGATAGCTTCCATGTCCCCTGATTCTTCAAGTAATTCATCATATATGTTCTCAGCTGTGATTGGGTCATGGGCTTATTTCTTTTGGCTCTTGCTCTTTCTTCTGCAAAATGTTTCTTCCTTTGATTTACTAGTTCAACCATCTTCTTTGCAAAGTCTTCTCCTTGTAAGCCACTTCCTAGCACACTCTTTGACAACTCTGCATTAGCTTCAATCTTTGCTCTAATAAGATCCCAATCTTCATCTGTGTAATGCTGAGCTTCAAATTGAACTTGAGCTCTTCTTTTCTTTTGTTGCTCATTTAATTCTTCTTCTTCTGCAATTCTTTGTGCTAAGAGAGAATCCAAGTGTACTTGTTTAGCCTCTTCTTCTTTCTCCAAAGTATCCAATCTGATAGCTTCAGCTAGACTAGCTTCCTCCTGTAGAATTTGTTCCTTAGTCTTCTTAGGAGCTTCTTCAATGATCATAGGAGCTTTTCCTTCTCTTTGGCCTTTATCAGGGGAAGGAATGGACTTTTTAATACTGTCAGTACTAACTTGTCCACTAACAGTACTAACTTTAATACTGCCAGTATTAACTCCTTCAGCAGTATTAACTCCTTCAGCACCAGTACTAACTTCTTCTTGAAAATTACTATCTAAAATACGAAATCCAACCTTCCCCTTTGAAATCTTTCAGGTGTACTATTTTTTTTATAACTTGTTTTTATACTTTTCAACGTAATAAATGACCACAAAGTTAGCAATAATGTATATATACTTGTCTTACATTTTATAAAGTTCATGATCCATATTTATATCCATATAACATGTGTACAAGTTCATAAAATCTTGTTTATAAAAAAAATCAACTTTTACAAGTTAAACATATCCTAAGTGGTGATTTAGTTATATAGAACATGTAAACACATAAAAATGATAAAAGTAAAGACATAAAGGTTTATACATAACCTTATAGTGATGAATGATGATGAGAAATATAATCTAAACCCTTGTTTAAATTTTTAAACCAAGCTTGCAAGAATGAAACCCTAATTTTTCTAAAGAACCCAAACTTCTTTTATCTTGCTTCAACACTTGTAAAGGCTTAACCTAACCTTCAAACCATCTTAGTAGGTCTTAGATATGTTGTGTATATACTAGTATAAGTGGTTGAAAAATTTATATTGGGTTTTGTATATTGGAGGGGTTTTGAGTGTGAGCTAGAGAGGGGAGGCGAGAAGAGATTTTGTGAACTTTCACCTTAGAAATGAAGAGTGTGTGTTCTTTCTTACTAGCTACTTTCCTTATATACTTCTTGGACTTATATGAGATCAAGACTAGATTCATAAAAACACCATGAGGGTTTTTAGGGAAGTACTTGGTCCTTGTGATTAATGTTGTGTTTTTATGTTCCTAAAAGATGAGATGAGTTCCATGAATTAAGGATGATGTTGGCTAGATATTATCTTGCTAGAAAAATAGAAGTGTTACTTGCAAAATGTGTAAGTATAAGTTATAATGTAAGTTGTAGTTTCTATCTAATTATATAACTTGAACTTTGTACGTCTTGCTTTATTTCTTTAAATGTGGGGCGTCCCATATGATGTACATGGGTAAGGTTTTGTAAATTTTGATCATTGTAAAAAAAATTGTTTTTCTTGTTGGTAAGCGTAGATTAATTTTGGGGATTCCGGAATGCATTAACCTTACTTATCGCGATACGTAACGTTTTACATTAACGATAAAATTAAAACATTAATAAGTTAATTATTACTTTAGTAATAAAATTTAATGAATTGTTGAAGTAAACTTTTAATTGGTTTGGTGCCCGTTTACGTTGATTGTTGATTTTTAGTTTACGCGATTTAACTATATAATAAGAATTAAAAGTAAACGCGTACTAAAAAAATAATTAGTAAAATAGATGACGTCATAAATGACCTGAAAATACGGAATGTTACAACCTTTCCGTTTATCTGTTAAATAAAGGTAGAGTCAGGCTCGTGACTCAAACAAAAACTTGATGTGCGGTCGTCGTAGGACTTCTACACGAGAAGTTTTACAACTCCCTAGGCAGTGCACCTAATCGTTGTAGTGTAGTATAGGTAAGACTCGAGGTTGTTTATCGTTTACTTGAGGAATAGGTTGGGAAGGCTTGATCACGGTCTAACAGAATTCTAAGGGTTGAGAGAAGATTATTTTTGTATTTTTATGTTTTATGGAAAGCAAGTAAATCATATAATTAGAGAGAGGTTTGGTTTTAGCTGTTTAAACTAAATATTAACTAAGCTACTGGTGATAACAATAAGATAAAAGACAGTGTTTATTTAATCATGTATTACTCCCTAGATTGCTTCTCCTAGTGTTGTTTCGTTGTCACACTTGTGATGATCTGTGTAACTATTTCCTAAAGCATGAACGAATTACACGAACCCGCCATCTACTTAGTATGCCGCTAGAGCAATGCACATGCAAGGTAGTATGAAGACTATTACCCGATGGTATCCTTTCTACACAATTATGTTTCCCTATACATATCAACAGCGACGCAGACAAACAGTTAGTTTTCTAAGACCTAATGTGCACATCTATCACAAGAAGCAACACCACTAAGATCTCAATTCTAGGTTTTATATAATCATAAATAAACACAACAAGAGGTTTAGCCAAGCATGTTAAAGATAAAGCAAGAACAATAAATCAAACAACACATAGACATATTGAATGATTAAGTAAACCTTACTTGATTAAAACGTGAATTGGAAAAGGTACAATAGGGTTTTTAGGCCCTAAAATCGTCTCCTACAGCTGCTAAATGAACTATGGTTCGTACCCTCTTTTATTCTAAAGTTACCCACTCAATACCCTAAATCCGGGTTTATATATATAGGAAAAACGATGTGACGGCATCGCATTTTAATCGTGACGCCGTCATGAAAGAGAATATTCTAGATAATTGGCTGGGTCGTACGCTCTAATACCGTCGTGGAATCATGTGACGCTGTCTTGATCTTTGTGGTGATGGCGTCACGTTATATCTGTGACGCCGTCTCCAGCCACTGTAGAGAAATTCTTGATCAATGTTGGTGTAGGTCCGTAGTCTTGTTCGTTTCTTCGCAGAGGGATTCCACCTTCCAGTCTATTTCCGATAGTGGATAACCATCTTTTGGGCATGCTTTATTCAAGTCTTTGAAATCGACACACATTCTCCAGCCGTTGTCATGTTGTTTCACCATTACTGGGTTTGACAGCCAACTGTGATAGGGGACTTCTTTCATGATACCGGCATTTACTAGCTTTTCCACCTCTTTACATATTGCATTGTTTCTCTCGGATGCTTGCCCCATTTTCTTTTGTTTGACGGGGAAACATCCCTCACGGACATTCAACCTGTGTTCCACTATGTGACGCGGGACCCCGGTCATATTTGCTGGTTTCCAGGCGAAGATATCTAGGTTTTGCCTTAGTAAACCGCACAACTTTTTTTGGCCTTCTTCGGTTAAGGTAGAACCTATTGCTATAGTTTGTTCAGGATATTATGGATGAATTGATACTTGAATTTTTTTCTTCTGTGCCCTGGTCAACCACAGGCTGCTGCGTTCTGGGCCCTGAGATCATTGCACACTCCAGTGGTATGATCTTGCTACTCCGCAGTGTGACTGTTCCGCCTGTCACTGGGAACTTTAACATTCCGTAGGCTGTGGATGGGATTGCTTTGCTTCTCCTCACACCTGGCCTTCCTATTATTCCGTTGTACGGAGAATGCGATCTTACAACCATGAAGTTCATCCATGCGGAAGTTGAGTGTTCTTCGTCGCCTATTTTTATGAGCAGCGATACTTGCCTCAGCAGCCATATTATTTCTCTACTAAACTCGACCAAGTATGTGGTTGCGGGAACCATTTGGTTTCTGATTTTCGGGCGGAGTTGGTTGAAACAATGTTCATACAGAATTTCTAAAGAGGAGCCCCCGTCCACATACATGCGGGGGACAAGATTTTCTCCTACCTCAGCTTCAATAACCATGGGCCCTTCCGTTCCATCTTCTTCCCCTAAGGGTGGGAACGAGATCATTGTCTCCGGAGAGAATGTTTGGGTGATCCTTTGTTTGGCTATCTTTCGTCCCGTCTGTACCATCAGGATTGCTAGTGGCTTGTCCTTTCCTGCGGCTTCTCCCTTCTTTGCCACCTTTGCTTGGTCTTTCCCATTGTTTTGCTTTAACTCTTTGATCAAATACGACAGCTTTCCTGCCTTAAGCATTTCCTCAATTTGCCTTTTCAGGTGCATGCACTCATCTGTGGTATGTCCTACCTCTCCGTGGAATTCACAGAATTTGCTAGCATTCCTTTTTTCTACTGGTGTCATCATTGGAGGAGGAGGTTTGAACTTTCCTTTGTCTAGAGCTAGGATCTCTTTGGAGTTTCTCGTGATGGGGGGGAGGGGGGGGGGGGGGGGGGGGGGGGGGAGGAAAATATGACTTGCCTTTTTTCCGGCCTTTTGTTTTTTTTAGATTCTTACAAGCCTCCTTTCTTGAAATTATTGTTCTGTGTCCGACAATCGTTTGCTGCTTCCATGACGGAAATGTCTTCTTCCATTCCTGGTTGCCAGCTGCCACTTCTCCTCTAAGGAAGGCTGTGGTTATCTTCCACATTTCATCTACGGATTTTGGGATTTTGTCATGCAAACGCTTAATCAGCTCTGGGTTCGTGATTCCATGCATGAATCTTGAGATTCTCATGACTTCCGGTGCCCCTTTAACATCCCTACTCTCAGTCTTGAACCTCCGTACAAAATCTTCTGTAGACTCCCCTTCCCTCTGCTTTATGTGATGGATTTCGACGGGGTCCTTGATACACTTCTTTCGTTGGAGGTAATTTGCCAATAATGCTTTTTTCAGGTCGTCATAACTATCTATGGACTCTGAAAGGAGATCATCAAACCAAACCCTTGCATTTTTGATGAGTGTGGAATTGAACAGGTGACACCACGTTGGCATCGCCTACCGTTCTACCTTGGGCAAGTGCCACGAAAAAAAAACCTTAAAGGTATCTCCGATCTTCACTTCCGAATATATGTTTTGACCATGACTAGCAAACGGATTCCTCTTTGGTAGATCGAAATAGCAGATGCAGAGCGTGAAACGGATCAGTCTCCTCGCATACCCATGGTTGGGATAGGTCCTCATCCTCTATACTTGACATTTGCTTTTTAGATTTAGATTTCTAATGTCCTCCTGCACTGTCCTTGATTTCTGACATCCTTCCTCCCTTACGTGAGTATTCTTTTCTATCATGATGCCTCTTAGGAGCGGTCTCCGTTCCTCGCGAGCAGGAACTCTAATAATAGCGTTCGGTGTCTCCGCGGCTGCCGTGATGTGACTGATGCCTCAAACTACCGGAGTATGTGGACATACCCTTTTCTTTATCACCTAACCTATGGAATACACCCTTTTCCAACCTTCTGAACATCGTCTCTCTTTCCGGATCTTTCCTTCTAGGTGATCTGGATCGGTCGAGCCTTGGTTCAGGCTTTCCCAGTACCTGCTGCGGGCATTTTTTGGTCCGAGGGGCTTCCCCCTTTTCCTGAGTCGCTTCTTCTGTCTTGGTGCCCCGACTTAGAGACTGTGAGGTCTCCTTATAGTGAGAATAAACTTTGACAGTACTTCAGCATCTCTTTTTGTACTTTTTCTTGGTGTAATCTTTCAACGAGGATTTGAGGCAGCAACGATTTTGTAGGTTCTTATCACAAAATTCCCTAAGAGCCGCATCGGATGCGGGCTCATTTGGGTTTTCTTGTGATTTCTCTTTTCCTCTTCCCATCTTGTTCCGCACGGCGGACGTGTTTGTAGTAGGAGAAATACCAAAACGCGTGCTCATGGTGAGTATTTTAGGGAATGTAGTTGCGTACAATTTGTGTTATAGGTTTGAATTGAATCTGGATCACTTGTTGGGTCGGGCCAGCAAGCTGTAAGTGGGTTGGATCTTGTACTAAATCAAGTGATTGGGATGGTTTCATGCACAAATAAAGATAAACCGTTAGTCTTACCATTGGGACGGACCCCACGATTAGACTCCGGCATGAGAGTAAGAGAGCATGTTGTCAGAGGTATGTGTGTCAGAGCGATAGAGTAATGTGTACCTTTTTGGAATGTATGATGACTCCTATTTATAGGTGAGTGGTACTAGGGTTTCCCAATATTTCACTCATAATCTGTTAGTGGCCAGAGTGGGACCCTTGTCGGGCAAGGATCCGTGATAATCGTGATTGCTGCAGCGAACTAACTTCCGCGGACGTTAGTTAGTCCGCTGAGTAGCCTTGCGAAAGCGGTCTAAGGATAGTCCGCGTCCGTCTTAATACCTCCGGACCGGTGCCAGTGTAGTACTTGGGCTTAGTTCCGGTCCGTTATGCTTATTTCTTATTTAATTGGTATCTTAATAGTTTGGGCTTGGCCCAAAGTCATGTTAGACTTCCTATATGTCAGCAGTTATCAGCTCAATATTGCATGCGGGTCTGTTTAGAAAATATGGGTCTTGGAAATCATGGCCTCAGAGTTGGAAGGTTTTTATTGCATGGTGTTTTTTGTTTTGTTTTTGCTTTGGTTTAGTTGGCCGTTATGCTAGCAATAATATTTGTTGTTTGTTAGGCTCTCAAGGTGATGCTCTTTTTATTATCGTTTTTTGTATACTTTTCTTGGGGAACTTTTTGTGTATCCGTTTTCCATCCTTATATTGAGGTGGTTTAATGTTGTTTTTTCTAACTACTTAGATTTTTTTGAACGGCACCACAATTGAAATCCGACCACCGAGTTATACCATCCATACGGGCAGACCCCGGGACCTGAACCACTAGGAGAGACACACGAAGAGAAACTCCTAGAACTCACGGCTTCGCACAAGGAGGAAAATTTGGATTTTTGTCTCTTGCGAGACTTGAACCCAAGACCAAACCCCCTCCCCAACCTCCAAAAAGAGCCCAGGTGGCCAACTGTTGTAAGGCAGTTGGTTTCTAACTACTTAGATTTACTAGCAAATAAATCATACCCAAATAGATGTACATTGGATACAGAATGTTCATAATCAAACTCTAAGTTGTATACCAAAAACATATGAAATTGCGCTTGTGATTGACTGCGTTCGTTGTCGAAGAAGATGTGTATCGATCCAAGTACTAAGAAAGGGTAGCTGCTGGGAATCAATTCTGATCCAAGTTTTCCAGCTGCCACGACACTTACAAAACATGAACTGCACGCTCACAGTTTTTCGGTCATGGTACCCACCCAAGGCCCGGTTTGGATGCTCCACAGATGGGGCGCCATGGCAGAACTGTTTACAACAATGACACAGATTTCACTTAGATTTAAAACCACGGTTCGTGAATTTTTCCTGCCTTCTTCTATTTGAAATTTGTATAAGTTATATTAGGTGTAGTCATATTGATTCTATCATGACATAAATTTCAAACTTTTAGTCAAGAAATGACAGTAATGATGTAAGTTCTTAAAACGATTGAACAAAACAGTGCTCCGGGTTAAACAAAACAAAAAAGAACCTTATTCTCTTCCATAGTGACAACGCTTTTAGTTCCTTATAATTTTTTAGTTCGATCTATTTTTAAAAGAGACCCGACATACCTATTAGGCTATTATCAATCAACATATCCATGTTTAGAGTATCAACTGGTAAACCATGAATTGTAATATTATTCATTTCATGGCTAATCTGATGATGCTCTAAACACGGATAAGTTGCTCGAGAACAACATTGCTTTTTGTAATGTTTCACGTTCGAACATCATTTGTCTTTCTTTGCCGAAATATTATATATTGTAGTTATGTGTTCTAAACGTATTGACAAAATTTTGATGGTTAATGGTAAATGTAGTGTTTGTTATTATGTTTATGAGCCTTATAATTTGTCTGCAAATATATGCAGTTTCAGCCGTAACGTAACAAACAAAATTAAAAATAAAAATGTTCATTCCAGTATTAACAAAAAATATTAGATTTAAGCTATCAGATACAAAACCGAGCTTGGATGGAACTGAACAAGATTTGGCGAACAGGTCAAAGGCTTTCTTATTGATAAAGTAAAAAGAGGTTATCCGGTAGCCATTTTCATTACTTTTATTCCATTCTGTCTTCTCATAAGAAAAGCGAGGATATCCAATGATCAATTCACCATTGAGAGCATTAAGCCCAAAAGGATAAATATTATGGGTTTACAAACAACATCAAGTCAAATGGGGTCGGAATGCAAGATGTCAGCAAAAAAGAAAAGGATAGAAGCTAAAGATTGGCCCATATTCCTACTAATGTGATCCCATTACTTCAAATATGTTCAACACTATAATATATTGCTCTGATGTTTTTACAATTATCTTTTTTCAAGCAGATAGTTCACAGTGCTCATTCTATCGATATTGGGAAATAAAAAAAGATGTTTACACTTAATTTTTGTTAGTGATTTTAGTGTCATCAAACATTTTTGTGTAATGGTTGTTAATACAAATAATGTCTAAAAACGTTATTTATATTTTTCGACCTCTCGATGTTTTGATAATAACAAAATGTGAAAACGTTTACGATAAAATTAAACGTTTATAAATTACTAATCATAAAATTCCATTTCTAAAAGATTAATCACTTAAGGAAATGGATAAACAAATCATTGAACATGATTAGTGATCAAGAAAATAATTTTTATTTCCTAAACCTTACATTTTTACAAAAGTATTTTTAGAAAAATATAAACACAAAATATTTTTTTATAAAAGAAATGTTTTATTAAATTATTTAATTTGAAATCAGATTTTCCTCCCAAAATGGAAGGTTCTAAAACAGATAACACCTTCCCCACAAAAAGACAAAAAGGGGAGCGTAGTCTACGGCGGCCCCTTTATATGCCTGGCGGCCTCCTTATATATAAGGGACCACCGGGACCTCCGTCAGTACAACGGCTCCTTTTTATGCCTATAAATACTAGGCCACCCCATCTGAAAAACAAAACCTCTTGCCACGAATTTTTTCAGATCTGTTATTCTCTCTTCTTTCTTTCTTTGTAAAACACTTATCTTAATCACTAACATATCTTGATCTTGTTTTCAAGTGATTAATTCTTTCTTCCTCCCTTCTTCTTCTTCTAATCAAGTGCAAGAGAAGAACAATCGTATTCTTCTACATACGATTTGTTATCAAGTGATCTCTCTCTTCCTCCTCAAAGATCACATATCTTCATTACATTTACTTTGTATTGTTGTGTAAATTGGATTGAGTGTAGATCAAATAGTGTAAATTGTGTATTGGTGTGATTTGGATTGTGTGTCAATTCAAGGGTATATATCATTGAGTGTAATAAAGACTTTGTGAAGTCTATAGATTGGTTCTAAGCTAAGATTAGGACTCGACACTCTAAGCTTAGTGCTGGAAAGAAAGTAAGCGATGTGTAAAACGGTTTTCTCCGCCTAAAGGGGCTTGTTGACATAGTGAAAGCTCGAGTGGAGAACTCGGAGGAGTAGAGTAGGAACGAAGATTGCTTTGTTGCTGAACCACTATAAAATCTTAGTGTCATGGTTGATCGTTTCTTTCTCTATCATCTTTAGTGCTATGTTTACTTAGTTCATTATATTAGGATATATTTAGTTGGATCATATTGATTGATTGATGACATATACTCGAATCTAACAATTTTCAAAGCTCAAGTTTTTAAAAACGACCAATTAAAACCAGTAAAACTATTCAACCCCACCTTTCATTTCCTAAAATTGGTAATCAAGAGCAAGGTCAATCAGAATTTTTAAAATATATGTATTTAAAATGAAGCATGGATCGATCTAGGATTCTGACAACATATCTCTATAAGGGCAATTTTTGCAAAGACCACCAACTTTTTCGAGAGCGATAGTTTTATTTATTTGGAAAAATAGATTCGAGTACATTATGTTAAAATCAAAAGATCTAGATTCTTAGCAATGTTTTATAAATGGTGATTTTTAACCTATTATTCAAAATCCAGAAACCAAACTTGATGAGGTTGTCCCTTTTGAAAATCAAACCGATGATCTTAAAAGAAGGCTTTCGAAGAACAATGAAGCCAAAATGGTTATTTACAATGCTTACTTTGCCTAGAAAAGAATATGAACAAATTTTCATAGTGCAATACGACAAAAAGAAATTTGAAAACTTGTTAATCACCCATCAAGGTAATAACCAAGTTTAAAGATAATAAGATCGACCTTTTGGTTCAACAATATGAACAATTCGTCATCTCCGAAGACGAATCTATAGATAGTGCATTTGCTAGATTTAATACTATTATCACTAGTCTTAAAGCTCTTGATGAAGGTTATTCTAGTAAGAACTACGTAAGAGTTCTTAGGGCTCTACATCCTAAATGGAGAGCAAAAGTCATGGCGATTGAAGATTAGAAAGACTTAACATCACTATCTCTTGATGAGCTCATTGGAAACCTCAAAGTCCATGAGATGATCATCAAGAAAGATTCCGAAATAGTCAAAGCAAAAGTTGAAAGGAAATCTCTTGCTTTAAAGGCTAAGAAAGAATCTAGTGATGAAGAGTGTTCGACTTCCGGTAGTGAAGACGAAGAGTACGCCATGGCGGTAAGAGACTTCAAGAAGTTCTTTAAGAGAAGAGGTAGATTCGTAAGACAACCTCGGAATGACAAAAAGACCTTTCAAAGAAGCTGAGATGACAAAAACGGAAAAAAGTGAAAGGAAGTACCTTAGATGCGGAGATCCAAATCATCTTATTAGAGAATGTCCAAAGCCACTGAAAGACAAGAACTAAAGAGCATTCGTTGGAGGTTCTTGAAGTGATAGCGGTGAGAGGAATGATGAAAAGATCCAAGACAAGACAATGTCTTTAGCTCAAGCACTAAATGATGGTATGTTCCGAATCTTCTTACATTAGGTGATGAAACCATCAATTTGATGATTTAGCTTTAGACAATGAATATGATTAAATTGTGCAAAATGAGTTTAAAAAAGATAATCACTACGAACACAAAATGTTAAAAGCTATTATAGTAATATCTAGAAAAATGATCTCGAGAATTAAAAGATCATTATCCATACCCGGAACAACAAGGAGTTGATCTCGATGTGCAAAGTGTCATACACTTAAATTAAAAATGAAAAAGCTCAAAGGAAGAATCAACTAGATTTACACAAATTTAAAAAGATACACATTGCTTGAATGAAAAGTCAAGTAACTAAAACGCCTCCCGATGATAAATTAGGTTTAGGGTTTAATTCATTTGAAGCATCATCTAGTGAAACTAAGGAAATAAAATTTGTAAAAGCTCAGAAAAAGGCGTCTCCTGATGGAGGTCCCATAAATATGGGCGGCCCCCTTAATATTCAGGCGGCCCCTAAAATAAATATGGGACCGCCACCAGTAATGCCTATATCTGAGAAAAGTGTGTCTTTTCAAAAATCTATTTTGGGTCCTAGACCAAAACACATAATTGTAAACAAAACCAAAGTTCCCGTTGCTATTGACAATGAAGTTAAACAATTCTATAAGCCATTGTCAAAACCCAGAATTGGATTTTCAAAACCAAAATTTAGATCAAAAACTCCACCTCCTAGAAGAGTCAATAATAATTATTCTCGTCCTAAAACACCGCAACCTAAAAGACATGTTGGTCGACAAAACCAAACCCATGGATTTCCCGTAACTTGGAACAACTTTCCACATCAAAGTTACATGCCATGGGAAATGTGTCTTCCATTCTCGCATCCCAACCAATTGCATCACATGCAATGGATGTTTAGCACTAACAACTTTAGACCCATGAGATATTGGGGACCAAATATTTAAGTTATTATCTTATATAAATAGATATGCCTTAGAGTCGACTTGGAGCCCGACAATGGATCAAGATAGTGGAATGCTCCAAGCACATGACGGGGCCCCCAAAAAAAAAAAAAACAAAGCTCTTCTCCACTTACAAGGCATACAATGGAGGTAACGTCATTTTTGGTAGTAATCTTCGCGGTAACATCATTGGCAAAGGTACGATTTCCAATGACTCTCTCAAAATAGATAATGTAGAACATGTTGAATAATTTAGATTTAACTTGCTAAGTATATGACAAATATGTGATAATAAATGTAAAGTAACTTTTTCTGAACATGATAGTGAAATCACTAAGGACGGTAAAGTCATAGGTAGAGGTATTAGGAAGAAAGGCTTGTATGTGATGAAATTAGGAAATAATCCAAAAGTCAAAATATGTCTTGCAACGATTGATGAAAACTTCACATTGTGGCATAGGATATTGGGTCACGCAAATATACGTCTCATTCAATCGTTAGCTTCTAAAGAATTAGTTAGAAACTTACCTAAGCTTAGGTTTGATCAACACTTTTGTGATGCTTGAAAAATTGGCAAACAAGCTCACGTTAGTCACAAAGCTAAGAACATAGTCTCAACGACTAGAAAAATTGGCAAACAAGCTCATGTTCTCCACATGGATATTCTTGGTCCATACCGCCGTAACGGAGTTACAGAGGAAACTAAAACTGCCACACCTAGTCCATAGTAGATGACTACTCATATGTATACTTGGACGATTCTTAAGAATAGAAAACCGAAGCTTTCGATCAATCGAAATAATTTATAAGAAAAATCCAAAACCAATTAGGATGCACAATAGTGTCAATAAGAACCGACCACGGTAAAGAATTTGATAACGAAGTGCAATTTGGAGAATTTGTAATGCCAATGGTATTACTCATAACTTCTCGGCTCCACGCACTCCTCAATCAAATGGCGTGGTTGAAAGGAAAAATAGGACACTTCAGGAAATGAGACCTTAGTTTAAATTGCATTAATTTCCCATAGTTTTAGAAAACCCATTATAACTTTGTTATTCAAGCATCCAAGAGTCAATACAATAACGTAACCGTCAATTTCACGCCTCAACAGGGGAAAAACGACCCGAGAATATCATACTACTTCCGGTCTCATTGATTTTCTTGATAATTATCCTTATTATATATTTATAAGTATTATATATTTATTTATATATTTTAAAGGTTAGTGTCAAAACTAATCAGTTATTCTCAAAATAGTAAAGCCTATATCATCCTAAACAAACACACTAGGAAAGTCGAAGAATCACTTAACGTGACATTCGATGAAACTCCTCCACCCTCTAAGACATCACCCTTGGTGGATGATGACTTGGATGAAGAAGAAGCAATTAAGGTCACCAAAAAGAAAAACCTAGAAAGTGACATTGTGGATGAAACTTTAAAGATTGACGAAATCGTCAATATTAAGGAATCTAGGAACCATCCATTAGAAAATGTTATAGGAAACCTTAACCAAAGAACCCTTAGGTCACAAGCCCAAAACCAAAGTAACTTCTTTTGTTTTATATCAACTATAGAACCTAAGAATGTGCATGAAGCATTAGGAGATGAAAGTTGGATAGTCGCCATGCAAGAAGAATTAAATCAATTCATTGCTAACGATGTTTGGGAGTTAGTTCCACAACCTAGGAATATGACAATCATAGGAACTAAGTGTGTATTTAGAAATAAGTTAGACGAGAACGGTATTGTTTCTCGAAATAAGGCTAGGTTAGTTGCTCAAGGCTACAACCAACAAGAGGGCATCGATTATGATGAAACTTATGCCTCGGTTGCTAGACTTGAGTCCATTAGAATATTATTAGCTTATGCTTGCGCCTTAGACTTTAAACTATTCCAAATGGATGTAAAAAGTGCATTCCTGAACGGTTTTATCAATGAGGAGGTATACGTGGCACAACCTCCAGATTCATTGATTTAAAAACGGATCATGTTTATAAATTAAAGAAAGCTTTATATGGTCTTAAACAAGCACCCAAAGCTTGGTATGATAGATTAAAAGCTTTTCTTATTAAACATGAATATAAAATGGGAATGTAGATAATACTCTTTTTACTAAGAAGAAAAGTTCAAATCTCATCATTGTTCAAATATATGTTTGATGACATTATATTCGGTTCGACTTGTCAAGACATGTGTGATGAATTTGCCAAAATCATGCATGACGAGTTCGAGATGAGCATGATGGGTGAACTTAACTTCTTCCTTGGATTACAAATTAAACAAATGGAAAAGGTAAATTCGCTTTAATCATCTAAGTGTATTAAAGAAATGCTTAGGAAGTTTGGTCTAGAAGATTCTATAAACCAATGAAAACCCAATGCCTCCGATAATTTAAACTCATGATATATGAAGAGATATGAGTCGGAGAATAGTACCAAGTATCGAGGCATGATAGGTAGTCTATTATACCTAACGGCAAGTAGGCCTAAATCAATGTTTTAGTGTCTGCCCTTTGTGCTCGCTTCTCAAGAGGCGCCTAAAACTCTTACCTTGACGCGGTTAAGATATATTCCGATACATTAAAGGCACACACACTTAGAGCATGATATCCTAAGGGGAACTGCATAAAAACGCGAAGTATAAGCCAATTCCTGATCATGCATGAGATTTCGTGGACCGAAAGAGAACTAGCAGAATTTGTACGTTTGAGTGAATGTTGTGTTTGACATCTTGGTTCTCAAAGAAACAAACCCTCTGCTATATCCACTACCGAATCCGAATACGTAAGCGCCGGAAAGGCATGTCAACAAGCCATTAAGGGATGAAACAGCTTCTCACGACTACGACGTACGACTCGACGACGTTCCCATCATGTGTGACAACAAAGGCGCGATTGACCTTAGCAAAAACCCGGTGCAACATCTCGTACCAAACAAATCGAAATACGCCACCACTATCTTCGTGATAATGTCCAGAATGGACATATCTCAATCGAAAAAGTTCTGTCCGTCGACAACATCGCGGACATTCTTACAAAACCCCTTGGTATGTGCTTAATTACACATACCATTTTCCATTAAAACCGGACTTAAATGACCAAAAACTTACCAAAAATACATTGTATTTGTA
>BQNB010038943.1:0-45008 GCA_026074375.1 Tanacetum coccineum | reverse complement strand
TGATTTTACAGTGCTTAAGTGCTAAGACTACTGCATGGAATGAGTTTAGTAGCACTATAGCTTCTGCAATTATATGTTTAGCTAAAAACCAAAAGTTTAACTTTTCAAAGTATATTTTTGAAAGTATGGTGAAGAACTTGGATAATGTAGGCAAATTTTTGATGTATCCAAGGTTTACACAAGTCTTTTTGAAAAAACAACTTAAAGAGGTGCCTACTCATAATAGAATATATAATGCACCTTCTCACACTAAGAAGATATTTGGAAACATAAAGATGGTAGGAAAGGATTTCTCAGGAAGAGTGACACCTTTATTTCCTATAATGATGATACAAAACCAAGCAGATACGTGTGAACATTTAGGACAACCCATTGATCCCCAACACACACCCACTATTACTTAACCATTAACCTCTCAACCTAAAAAGACCCAAAAACCTAGGAAGCCTAAGAGAAAGAACACTAAGGTTCCTTAGCCTAGTGGTTCTGCTGAACATGTAGCAAATGATGCTATCAATGAGGAGATGGATGATAGTTTGGTAAGGGCTTCCATTACTGCTTCTAGCTTAGAAGAAGAGCAGGACAGTGGTAACATTACTAAGACCTGATCCAAGGCAACACCTAATGAAGTTGGTTCCCTAGGAACTACTTTAGGTGGTGGTCTCATGCACCAAGACACCATTGAGGACACAATTTCTCAAACTAGTTTTGAGAATGTGTCTAAAACATCTAATGATTCATTGCTCGTAGGATTTAACACACCTCAAAGTAATGAGGATAGACTGCAACTTAAAAAATTGATGGAACTTTATACCACTTTACAACAGAGGGTGATTGACTTGGAGAATGCTAAGACTGCTCAAGCACAGGAGATAACAAGTTTGAAACTGAGAGTCAAAGAGGTTGAGAGAGTAAAGAGGCTCAAGACGTCCAAGGCTTAAAAGACGTACAAAGGTTGGTTTATCAAGAAGGTTAGAATCCTCTATAGATGAAAGTTGGTAATTAGGGAGGATGCATCCAAATAGGTGAGGAAAATACTATTATTGATGCGGATGAAGGAATTACATTGGTAAATGATACTCACAAGAGGTATGGTGATGATATGTTTGATACAGGTGTTCTTGATGATGAAGAAGTATTTGCAGGACTAGATGAAACAAGAAATATGGCTAAAAAGGAAGTTAGTACTAGTGATCCAGTTACTACTGCTGGTGAAGTAGTTACTACTGCCAGTGTTAAAGTTCGTATTATCACTGAAGTTGAAATCACATTAGCTCAAACATTTGTAGAGTTGAAGAGTGCAAAATCCAAAGCTGATAAGGTTGTGAAACAAGAACTAGAGCAGGGTACAACTACAACAACACTTCCAACAACAACAACAACTGCTGCTACAACAATTACAGCTGCTAGCAATCGACCCAAGGCTAAAAGATTGTTTTTTAAACCAGTGGCAAGAACCTACACCATAAAAACCCAGTTTTATTCTTTACAACAATCATCACATGTTAAAGACAAGGGTAAAGCAAAAATGGTTAAACCAGAACATGTGAAGAAAATGTCTAAGAAAGATCAAATAATGCTTGAGGAAGAACTTGCTCTTAAGCTACAAGCTAAAGAAGAAGAAGAAGAAAGGCTTGCCACGGAAAAAGCTCAACAAGTTAAAGAAACCAACATTTCATGGGATAATGTGCAGGCAATGATAGATGATGATTATCAAATAGGAACAAATACTACGAAACTAAAGTAAGAAGAATTGAGTATTGAAGAGAAGTCAAAGTTGTTTGTAAAACTCTTAGAAGTAAGAAAGAAATACTTTGCAGCAATGAGAGAAAAAGAAAAGAGGAACAAACCACCAACTAAAGCTTAAAAGAAAAGTATAATGTCTACTTATATAAAAAACATGTCTGGATACAAGTAAAGTCAATTAAAGAACAAGTCCTTTGTAGATATTCAAAAGTTATTTGACAAAGCCATGACAAGGGTAAACACATTTGTTGATATGGATACTATGTTGGTGGAAGAGAGTTCAAAGAAGGTTAAAGCAGAAGAGAGTAGTTCAAAGAGAGCAGGAGATGAGCTAGAACCAAAAGTAGCCAAAAAGCAAAAGATGGATAAAGATAAAGAAATAGCAGAACTTCAAAAATTAATGAAAGTTGTTCCTGATGAAGAGGGAGTAGCAATTAAAGCTATTCCTTTGGATACTAAGCCTTCATGCATTATAGATTTCAAGATTCATACAAAAGAAAAGCAAGGTTGTTACCAGATAACAATAGCTGATGGAAGTTCTAAGATACACTTAGTGTTCAGTCAATTACTCAAAGACTTTGACAAGGAAGACTTGGAAACACTATGGAAATTAGTAAAAGCTAAGCATGGGTATACAATGCCAGAGGAGAGCTATGAGAGAGTATTATGGGGAGATCTAAAAGTTATGTAGAAGATGCAGTATGGAGGAATCTAAGAGGAAATAAAGTGCTGCTTTGGAGATTATATGATTCATGTGGAATACACTTTGTGAGGTTTCAAAATATGCATATTTGTATGCTGGTAGAGAAGAAATGTCCCCTTACACCTACTACAATTACTAATATGCTGAATAAAAGGAAGTACTGCTAGTTCACAGTTACTACTGCTAGCATAACTTAGTTGTAACTTAGTACTGCTAGTGTATATTAGTACTGCTAGTTACTATTGCTAGTAATGTTAGTACTGATAGAGTAAAGTTAGTACTGCTGGTGAGGATTGAAAAAAATATTCTAAGTAGTTAATGCTCTTGTACACAGTTAATGCTGCTGGTGTATAAGTTACTACTGTTAGTGTTCAGAGTTAATGCTGCTATTACAAAGTGACAACTGCTCAAAGATTAAGACTGCTAAAAGAGTTTCTACTGTCTAGGGATGGATAAAGATAGAAGAGAAGATAAAGATTGCTTAAAGATCAAGATTACTTAGTTGATAAGGATTGTTATTTATAGAATAGATCTTTGAGAATATTCTAAGTTTTAGGAATATATTGTAAATCGACTAGGACTCCTTGGTGTATAAAAGGAGGTCCTAGGGCATAGAGTTTGATATCTAGAAATCGTTTTGTTTTGATATCGTTATAGCTTCAAGGTTTTGTAACCCTAATACTAGTTAGAGTATTTGTATTAATATATTGAAGCTTTGTTTGTTAATCTGTGTGTTCATTAGAATTACTGTTCTATTGCATATTCTTCTTATTGATCAAAGATTAGATTCCGCATAATCTTTGATATATTTTACAAAGTTTCTACCATAGTTGTGTAGGATTTATCTTGCATAACTAAACCTTACACAAGCTAAGGAATTCAAGATCTATTCAAGTGGGATCAACAATTGGTATCAGAGCATCTTGTTGAGAAGCTTTGAATAAGAAGAAACTGCTTTACACATAAGGTCTGTTTGTTACAAAGAGATGGATCAAGACTCAGTACATATGGTGGCTGCATCAAAAGTGCCTATTCTCAAACCAAGTGAGTATGAGCTTTGGAGGATGAGGATGGAACAGTAATCTAGATGGTTGACTATTCTCTATGGGAAGTCATAGAGAATGGTAATGCACCTCAAATAACAAAAGTTGTTGAAGGTGTTGAGACTACAACGTTAATGACGTCAATTCGGTTTGCTAACATATCATCATATGTAGAGGAGTATCTCATAGTTTGATTGAGATTAAAACTTACCGCTTTATCATTAACCCGAAGGATTATTTCTTCTCTATAAACATCAATTAAAGCACGACCGGTCCTCAAGAAGGATCTCCCGAGAATGAGGGGAACCCGAGGATCGGCTTCAAAATAAACAACAACAAAGTCGGTAGCTCGTGCACTTCCCCACTTTGACAAAGGACTGTCTTCACCGACTCCCTTAGGACGAGTAATGAACGATCCGCTAGACGAGAGTCATTCCCAGGGGGGAGTAAGTATTGGGTAGGGAAAAGCTTCTTCCATATGGAAAGGGCATAAGATTATATGCTAGCGCCAAGATCAGCCAAGGCAGTGTGACCCTTCACCATTCTGGAAATCACATGGTATAAGATCAGGTCGGGATCTCCAGACCCACCTTTTCGGAAGCTTTTTAAGGAGCATCGCCGAACAATTTCTCATTCCAACGGTATTTTAGCTAAGTCAAAAAACTTATCCTTATTTGTAAGCAAAAAAATGTTTTGCTTCATATACGCACATTATATAATACTTTTAATCGTAGAAGCAAATTATGGCATCAAAGTAAAGCATCGCGATGCTAATGTCGGATGGTGTTGCAAATCTGAAAAGATTTGAATAGAACTTCTCCTATCAAGACGAGTTATCATAAATTGACATTTTCGAATTTCGGACCTACTGGTGAACAGTAAAAACATCAGACCTTATGTATATTTTTATCGATCTAACTATCATATGGCACCACCCGGTTTTGCTCAGTTACAAAATAATCAAAATAGGTTTAATCAAAATCAAGGGAATAATTTTAATCGGGGAACTAATTTTCATGGTAATCAAGGATTTCAAGCTCCAATAAATCATGCTCCAAATTTCCAAAATCAGGGATTTCAACACCAACCTTTTCAAGCTCCAATTAATCATGCTCCAAGTTTTTAAAATCAAGGATTTCAAAACCAACCTATTCAAACTCCTAATAATCAAATTCAATAAGGGAATTCAAATGACTTTTCAAGTTACATGAAATCTAATGAATCAATGATGAGAAATATGCAAACTCAAATTAATGTTTTGAGGGGTGATTTTAATAAGCAAGAGGAAAGTCTTAGGAGGAATCTAAATAATGATATGAGGAGTATTTTAGGTAGTTTCTTTCAAAACCAAGCCTCAACTTCGGGAACACATCCGAGTAATACTATTCCTAACCCGAAGGGTGAGATGAAAGCAATCACTACTCGAAGTGGTGTTGCTTATGAGGGACCCTCGATTCCTACTAATCCTTCTCCAAAAAAGGTAGTTGAACGAGAAACCGAGGAGACAACCGATAAGGAGCAAACCAATTTCCAAGGAAGTATCGCTCACATCCAACCTCCGGTTAACCCCATTCCTATTCCGGAACCTGATGTTCCGAAGACTTTACCTAAGCCTAATATTCCATATCCTTCGAGACTTAATGATCAAAAGCTCCGTGAAAAAGCTACGAATCAAATGGAGAAGTTCTTTCAAATCTTTCAAGATTTGCACTTCGACATTAGCTTCGCGGATGCTTTACTTTTGATGCCAAAATTTGCTTCTACGATTAAAAGTTTGCTTACAAATAAGGATAAGTTGTTTGAATTAGCTAAGATACCGTTGAATGAGAATTGTTCGGCGATGCTCCTTAAAAAGCTTCCCGAAAAGCTTGGAGATCCCGGCAAGTTTCTTATACCATGTGATTTCTCGGGAATGGATGTATGTCACGCCTTGGCCGATCTTGGCGCTAGCATAAATCTTATGCCTCTTTCCATATGGAAAAAGCTTTCCCTACCCGAACTTACCCCCACTCAGATGACTCTTGAGTTAGCGGATCGATCCATTACTCGTCCTAAAGGAGTCGCCGAAGACGTCTTTGTCAAAGTGGGGAAGTTTCACTTTCCTACCGACTTTGTTGTTGTTGATTTTGAAGCCGATCCTCGGGTTCCCCTCATTCTCGGGAGATCCTTCTTGAGGACCGGTCGTGCTTTAATTGATGTTTATGGAGAAGAAATAACCTTTGGGTTAATAATGAAGCCGTAACTTTTAATATCAATCAAACTACGAGATACTCCTCTACATATGATGATATGTCGGTAAACCGAATTGACGTCATTGACGTTGCTTGTGAGGAGTATGCTCAAGAAGTGCTTGGTTTTTCTAATAATTCTATGGGTGGCAATCCCACCCCGACTTCTGAGCCTATTATTTCTGACTCTTCTCTTTCCCTCACTCCGTTCGAGGGAAGTGACTTAATTTTGGAAGAGATCGAGGCTTATCTCAAAGATGATTCAATTTCACCAAAAATTGATCATGCCGATTTTGACCTGGATGGAGATCTTCGTTTAACTGAGGAGTTATTAAATAATGATCCTTCATCTCCTCTCCCTCTTTCTCATAATACATTAAGTAGCAGTACCACTTTTTCTTCTCGTAGTCTCACATCGGTTGAGACTAGTGATGTTCTTCTCTAGGAGCTCGCCGATGAACTCGCTCTTCTTGAACCATTTCCATCGGGAATTGGCGATGACGACTTTGATCCGAAGGGAGATATTCTTCTACTTAAGAAGTTCTTAAATGATGATCCATCATCTCCTCTCCCTCCAAAAGAATTTAATTTTGAAAAACTTAAAATGATAAAATCTTCGATTGATGATTTCTCTTCCGTTAATGTTTATGAGGAAAAATCCGTGACTTTCTCTAACCCTCTTTTCGATTCAAATGACGATTTTACCTCTAGTGATGACGAGTCACTATTCGATGAGGACGTTCCGGAAGATAATGTTAAAATTTACTCGAACCCTCTTTTCGCATATGATGACGAATACATTTCTAGTGACGTAAATCCTCTTTTTGATGAGGTGTTAGAGGACATCGAGAGTAAGGACTCTTATGTTTCTATCCTTGATGAGCCAGCTTTGTTAGTCACACCTCTTTCCGGTGTTAATGAGGATGAATGTTTCGACCTAGGAGGCGTAATTGATGAAATCGATGCTTTTCTAGATATGGATATTTCTACGGATATTAAGAACGAGGATCATGATTCGGAGGGAGATATAATCTATCTTGAGAGTTTTCTTATTGATGACACTATCCCTAATCTCCCTCCCGGGGTGTTTTTAGATCATGACCCAAGAAGCTTAAAGGATGAACATGATAATGATGATTTGATGACCAAGGACAAAGTTTTCAACCTTAGGATTTGGGAGATAATTTTTTCTCTAACATATGTGAAATTATCCTTTGAGGATCGCTATTATTTTTCCTTCACATATGTTATCAAAAATTTTCTTCCTTATTTCACCTTTGAATTTTTTATTAATTAAAAACTATTTAAATTTAGTTAAATCCTTAAAAATAAAAAATAATTGAAATTATATTTTTCCTAGATAAAACAAAGAAGAAAGAAAACTTTAGAAAAGGAATCACTATTTTTGAGACTTTTTAGATTTTAAGTTAAGGAATTTTTTTAAATTTAAAACTAAATTAAAAAGCTTAAAAAAATAATAAAAATATAAGCCTAAAAAAATTTTATAAAAATTTTACTAGAAAAATAAAAGCCCTAATTTTTACTTTTTTATTAAACTTTAATTAAACTAATTAAAAATTTAACATAATTATTAATTAAAATAGAAACTTTAACTAACTATACTAATAAATGACTAACTATGCAAGTCCTTAAAGGACCAACAATGCAAAACAAAGGACTAACGGAGAAAACAATTAAAACTTAAAAGTTACAAAAACTACCCTGAGGCCCAACCCGATTACACCCTAAGTCCCTTTAAGCCTAAAAATAAGATAAACTAAAAAGTGCTTTTTAGGAAAAACTCAAAAGAGAAAAGTTTGAGATCAAGATGGGGAGAACAACTTTAACAAAAACATTATGGGCTGAAACCCACTAATAAGCTCTAAAAGAGCTGATCCATCAGCTGTCCTCAGTTAGGAGAGTTTTCCTTATTTTTACTAAAAAAAACTTTGTATAAAAGCTTTTTTAAATATGCTCAAATCTTGAAACCGAGATGAAGTTACTAGTAAAGCTTATGATGTGCATGAGGTTAATATTAAGGAGAAGGGGTGATGGGGAAATGAGGCTGGAGATAACATTTAAGCCAATAAAAATGATGATTAAAATAAGGCAAACTTAGAAAATAAGCAATAATACATAAAAATTCAGGTTTAAGCCAAATTGCATAATAAGCCTAAAATTGATTATGAACTTTTGGAACTTATATAAACTACTGATTTATATATCTATTTAAACTATAAATCATTTATTTTAAGCTTAGAATTCACAATTAGAAAATACTTTACTTAACTATGGTTGTTTGGCTTTTTAGCTTTTTTTTAATGCTTTTTAAAGGTAACTATTATTTAAGCTATAAATAAGATGGAAATTGTATTTAAGGCTAATACCTAACTTAAGCAATATGAAAACTAAATTTTATACCTAATCTAAGCCCCTAATTCCTATAATGGACAAGCCTCTTAAATTAAGTTTTTTTAAAAAATCGCTAGTACCTTCTCACTTTGAAGGTGTGGTTGATGCACTTGGCAACCACACAGATGCTTACAAGTGCAGGCAAACTTATGGACAAAGCTACCTTAAACACACTCAATTGAATGTGTTAAAACCATATTTTAGCACACACAAGCCTTAAGCCCCTAGAATAAGAATAAGCAATCTGAATTTTAAGCAAAAGATGCCCTGGTGCTGTAAGCATCATTATAAGCCATAACTTTTTCAAAATAGCAAACTAACTTCTGAAATCTTTTGAAAACTTACTAATTGATAAAAACTCAGCTAACACAAAAAGATTTACCAATTAATTTTGACTTTAGAATGTCAAAATGGCTTATGCCAAACACCCTTTTCAAACTTAACAGCTTTTGATTAAGCTAACAAAATAAAAAATCAGCTTAATGAGACCTTAACCCCAGATGATAAACAGCTAATATTAATCTTAATAAGCATGAGTGAATAATTAAATAAGCAATAATCTAAGATTTAATCTAATTTACTCTTTTTTGGTTTTTTAAAGCTTATATGCCAGATTATATAAAAGTATGATTTAGACTAAGAGAAGCAAAAACAGATTAACTATATTAACTAATAAGCCATTAAAGATATAAGCATCACATATACAGCAACTAAAATCATATTGAACTAAGCAAATACAGCTTAGAATGAAAGCTAAATGGAAATTTATTGAAAGAAAAGGCGAATCCGCACTCTACCAGAAATTAAAGAGAAATCTTACAAAGCCTTAGCTAAACAAGAGGAACCAAATATGGCAGCTACAACCTCCCTAGCTTATTAATAAGCTAGGGTATAAGTCCATGGGGATCCTTCCTTTATAGATCCCCCTTCCATAAGCTAATAATCCCAAAATGCAAAGGTAATGTTTTTTTTAGCTGATTTATTCTATAAGTAAAATTAGGTTCAGTTAAGCTCCATCAAGAGCTTAGAGACTCTTGAGAGCTGAGAAGAGCTTATTAAAGCTTATTGAGACACGATTTGACGCTTTGTGAGTACAAGGGCCCTTTGAGAGAATTTGATAAGGTAAAACCAGGATTTATTTAACCAAAGACATTCTTTTCATTACATAAAGAAGATTACATAATATTCAAAAGACATTTAAATATGCAATTTTAAGCTAACCTAAATTATTTTAAAACTAGAAAAAGGAAAAAATAAGGTAAAAAGAGGTGGTCTCCTACGTGTGTGTAGCTTGAGGGGCTATTTATAGCCAGTCATGGATCCTTCTAGCCTCTTGAGCTCATTTCCCTTTCATTCAATCTCTGCCTTCTATTTTCTTCAATCATTTGATCTCTATTTTGAGTCGTTAGATCATTGAGTGTCCTCACACGGATTGCCAAGCTGGAATTCCATGTGAGGCTCACTTGGGCTTCTTCTCTGAGTGGTTTGAGAGTAAAACCCACATATACTTGTGCTTTCACCATTGCTGACGTGTCCTTCCTTGAGAGTGAGCTTAAGAAGGCACTTGATTTGACTAATCTCTCCTTACCATCATGCTTAGGAGCTATGAATTAGGACTTCCACTTGCCCTTGATTTGGAAAAAATAGCCCCATGTTTTACCCTAGGTTAATTTCTAAAGACGAAGGGTGAATAGTACCCAAGTTCTTGGCGCCCAAATTTTTAACTGAAAGGTTAAAATCAGTTGGAGTTTGGGTTAATTACACAAATGGTCCCTCTCTTTTGTTGTCTCAAGGTATAGTGTAAATCGAGTTTGGAAAATTGCAAGATTGGTCCCTGTGGTTTATAAAAAAGGAAAATGGACTAGGTTTTTGGGCTAAGTAATGGGCTTTGGATCCGGGTAGTAATTTTTAAGGGGTTTTGGGCCCATTAAGGGCCATTAAGGACTATATTTGGATTTTTCTGGTGAAAGTTTGAAGGGTTTATTTTGAAACCGTTTTGGGTTCTCTGTTGACTTTTTGTTGACCAATATTGACTGGGTTGACTGTAGATTTTGACTTTTTTTCTGCTGCTTTGTGCTTACGGCTTTTAGTTACTCTTCCGTTCTCGTGTCCGTGTTTGCTTGTATTTGATGGTTTTCTTGTGATTTCTGATATATCCGTACCTGCACTCACAAAACACAAATACAAGCATATTTTTGCTATTTTTGGTCTGTTTTGATTTTAATTAGGTTATTTTAGGTACAAACGGATATGTGTATTTTACACTTATCAGTTGCCAACGAAGACAATGAATTAATTCTAACACGGTTAGTTACCGGGTGGAGAGTTTGTATTGACTATAGGAAATTAAATGAAGCTACTCGTAAAGATCATTTTTCCATTTACCCTTTATGGTTCAAATGTTAAAGAGATTGGGCACGGAGGGATATGAGTTCTATGTTTTCTAGATAGATGGATTTTTGGGTTTTTTTCAAATTCCAAAAGGAATCCACAAGTTCAAGAAAAATACACCAGTTCACTGTCCTATGGAACTTTTCGCTTACCGTCGATGCCCTTCTGGCTAGTGTATTGCCTCCCGAACTTTCCAAATATCGTGTATGATGGCCTTTTTCATGTTATGATCGAAAAAAGATATAGAAGTTTTTATGGACGAATTCCGGTTTTTTTGGGATTGTTTTTTTGCTTCGTGCCTCTCCATTTTAGAAAATCCATATGTAAAAAAGGTGTAAAGACAACGAATTTAGTTCCTAAAATTGGGGAAAAGTGCCATTTTATGTGTTGAGAAGGAATTGTATTAGGGCATAAAATTTCAAAGTCCGGGATTGAGGTCGATAGAGCAAAAGTTGATGTTATCGCTAAGCTCCCTCATCCGACTACCGTAAAAGGAGTTAGGAGTTTCCTAGGTCATGCCGGTTTTTACCGACGATTTATCCAAGACTTTTCCAAGATAGCTAGACCTATGACTCACCTTCTTGAGAAGGAAACACCGTTTGTGTTTTCTAAGGAGTGTATTGATGCTTTTGAGACTCTTAAAAAGAAGCTTACCGAAGCTCCGATCTTAGTTTTGTCCCCGATTGGAACCTACCTTTCGACTTATGTTAGTTGATGCTAGCGAGTTCGCGATTGGTGCTGGGTTTTGGGACATCGGAAAGACGAATGCTTTTTCAGCCTATACATTACGCTTAGTAAGACAATGACGAAAGCTCAACTTCATTAAACTACGAACGGAAAAGAAATGGAAATGCTTGCCTTCATAGTTTATGCTTTTGAAAAACGTTTTGGCCTGTTCTTGTCTTATCTAAAGCATAGTGTATAGCGAATCATCAGTTAAACACCTTCTTAGTAAACAAGATGCCACAAGCGAGATTGCTCTGGTGGGTTCTTCCTCATACCAATGAGTTTGATATCATCATCCAGTGTTATAAAGGGGAAGTGATGAACTCGCTGGTCTCCGATCATTTATCTAGACTGGAGGAATCCTCATAAGGAAGTGTTAGAAACTGAAGACATGAAAGAAATTTCCTTTAGAAACTCTTGGGTTATATCTAGTGGAAGTAACCCCTTGGTTTGCCGGATTATGCAAATTTCCATTGGGGGGGAAGGAATTTTATCATCAATGGGATGTGCGTCCCAACAAAAGAAGAAGATGTCATAAGGACGTTTAAACTTTACGTTTGGGACAACCCCTGCCTTTTTTTGGATTGTGTGATTCAATTCATTCGACGGTGGTGCTTTTTTATGGCCAAGAGCTTTTGATATCTCAAAGCTTTTATGAACGGACCACGGGGGGCCATCATAGTCGTCAATTCAACGCTAAGAAGTATTTGATGACGGGGTTTTCTTTTTGGCACGACTAATATATCGAGATGCCCATACTCATGCTCAAATCTTGCGATTACGTGTCAACGGACAAGGCAAAATTTCACAAAGAGATGATAAATGCCTCAAAAACGTATTTAAGTTTTGTGAAATCTTTTGATGCTTATTGGGGTATACAATTTTATGGGTCCTTCCCGTCTTCACAAGGGAATAAGTACATCTCGTAGCCGTTGACTATCTTTATAAAAAATGGTGGTAGAAGCGAAGGCGCTCCCCACTAATGATGCTCGAGTTGTACTTAAGTTTTTGAAATCTCTTTTTGCCCGATTTGGAACACCTAGAGCTATTATAAGCGATCGTGGGACCCATTTTTATAATGATAAATTTGCTAAAGTAATGTCTAATTATGGGGTCACTCATCGTCTTGCTACAGCTTATCATCCACAAACGAGTGGACAAGTGGAGGTTTCCTAATCTGTGGCATTTGAAAGTATTCTTGTGAGGATGGTTGGTGAGAACGTTTTTTGCTCATGGTTCGTAAGCCGATGACGCTTATGGCGCATTCCGTACCGCTTTCTAGCACCGATCGGTTTGTACTCCTTATAAAGCTCGTGTACGGGAAAGTCTTGTAATCTACCTATCAAGCTTAGAGCAAAGGCAATATTGGGCCTCATTGATTACATGCTAAATTTCGAATCTTTTAAAACCGGGGAGTGTCACCGAAAGCTTTAATTAATGAACTTAATGAGCTTCGTAGATCAAGCATAGAGGAATTTTTGATATTATAAAAAGAGGGACGAAGAAGTCTTTTCACGACTCTAAGATCAAAATACAGCATTTTCAAATATTTGGTGATCGAGTTTTTCTTCAACTCTCGTCTATAAGGATATTTTCGAGGCAAGTTTAAAATCCCGTTTGGTCGGAGACCTTTAAAACCATCTACCCAAGTTTTTTCCATCAGAAACCGTCGAGTTGTCCTAACCCGATGGTTTTCCAAACTTTAAAGGTGAATTGGTCATACGTGGGTGAAGCATTACTTCGTGGGGCGACATACCATCAAAGGTAGTCCCGGAGATCTCCAAAAAACAATCCCTTATGGACAACCTAAATGTGAGGAACGAGTAAAGCTATGTGACTCGGTTACCCAAAAACAAAAGAGCTCTCGTGCGGAGGCACCCCTGCTTATCCATTTTTTTTTCTTTATTATTCTAATTGTGATGTGATGAGGCATTTACTCTTTCCGATTCTTTGTTGTTTGATGTTGTGATGTTTGTAGGATTGACCCAAAAATTTTGAAGACTCTCGTGTTCGGTGTTTTGTCCCGGTCCACTCGAGCTTCCTAGCCTTTTCTTGCCATTAGTTTGGGAAAATCCGATATCCTATATTTTTATCGACTAACATCTATCTTTTATCATACTTCATAAACGGCTTACGATTTTTGTAATACTTTCTCCATGCTCGGATTATGCATTCGACTCTTTGAATTCTAGTATGGGGTTTTGAGCCTTAGACTAGGAAACATTAAGGACAATGTTTAATTTTAGTTGGGGGGTAGTTTATCTTCGATATGTTTTACCTTAGCTTTTGCTCGTTGTTCTCACGTACCCTGTTTTCCCGCAAAAATTTTAAAATTTTTATTATGCATATTAAAAAACTGTGTGTTAGAAAATGTTTGAAAAATAATATAAATTAGTTGATAAAAAAGAAAATAAAAGAATAAGTGTTTTTGACACGAATGTAGGCTTTTCGTTGGTGAGAACAAAAGTAAATTTTGACCCGACCGGTTTTATGTCTTAGCTTTTCTCCTTAAAACGGTAAATAGATTTAAAATTTGCATAATCTTTCATACAAGGAGCTATAAAAAGCAAAGTCTTAGACTTGAAAAAGTCAAGACTTTGCTTGTTCCTTAATTTGATTTTATTTCTTGCCAAAGATCGCTTTATTAGGGCTTAAGAATTTACGAGATGTTTCTTTCTTTGAAATTTTTAAATTGTGAAAAACAACAAGAGATGATTAGAGTAGAATATATGATTTTGTATGCTAAACATAGTAGAGGTGGATTTATTTAAGGCTAATATAAGTGTTACTTGTGGCTTTTTTTCCGTTAGCTTGTTTCACCATTTATATTTAAATGTTTAATATAAATGAGTTGTGCTGGGTTTTTTTTGGTTAATAATTAGTTCATAGAAGTTTTTCTTTTAGTTCTTTGTGATTAAGATTTAAAGTTATACACTCAGGGATACTTAATTTGGCCATACTATATGTATCACATGAATAAATATTTTGCTATTCCCTTAAAGAGCCTTGGGTTTATGGTGGTAAGTTGAATTTAATAAGTTAAATTATACTTATTTCGTTCCTTAAAGAGCCTTAAGGTATATGGAATGGTATTATGTGCTTTATGTTTGATCTTGTTTTGTACTTTAAAGAAGCCTTTTAGGGTATATGGTGCCAAATTTAAGATTGGTTCATTTATGTCTTAAAGAGCTAAGGGTATATGACAAATGGAATGGTGCCATGCTTAAGTAAACCTAATTAAAAGCCCAACTTTTGGTCGGCATCGATGTGGACTTCCTTTTGATGACATTTGTTCTGTTGAAAGGGCATTAGGAACTAAATTATTGCGTTTAACTGTTACCCTTTATTTTTGGAATTAACTAAATATCGAAATATGTTCTTAATGTGCTTCGGGTATATGACCAAAAATAATATTTGAGATACAAAATTAGGAATAAGGGAGGATAAGTAATACACAATTAGTATTTCTGAGTAGTGTTAGTATCATGACTTGTATTTGACAATGATCTTGTTTTTTTAGCTTTAGCATGGTAATAGTGGAAGTTGCGGGGACCGGTCGAAGGTATTTTGCGGGTTTCATGATTCCTACAGTGTTTTCAAAGATTAATGGATATGCATCAATGTAAGGTAGGGGTTGAAATATTGGAAAAGGTATGGTAATTGCTGATTTTATGGTATTTTTTTGTGGGTTTTTTTTTGGGTTTTTTTTTAATTTTATTTTAATTTATTTTTTTTTTATTTAATCGGGGCGGGGAGAGTGATCAGCAAAGTGGGCATTTAGTTGTTGGGCGGGGTATTCCAGCGAGGTTGTGGTTTAAACGGTGAGTAACGGGGATCGAGGTAATTAATCAAGGGGGGGATTTAAAGATTTATTATTTATCTCACCTAATATTACTATTCAAAAACAAGTCCATATTAACACCTCAGGTAATACTTAGTATGGGGGATTTTGGTATGTGTCTAAATACACATACCTTTTACCTTGAAAAACGAACCCAAAAGACCAAAAACATAATAAAAATTGCAAATATATGTTTTTTGTTTTTGTGATAGTGTATGGTTGCAGGTACGGATACTGAAAAGAATATGGACAAAAGAAAAGACAAAATAGACACTAACGAGCACGAGATTGGAAAAAAAAGCATGTAATAAAATGCGGAGCGGGAATGCATTTTTGTATTTTTGAAAATTGATAAACCCATAAAATCACCAAAATACCCTTATTGTTAAACCAATTTCATCCCAAGTCCTTAGCCTTTACACCGTTAGTCCTTGGCTAATTACATTGTTAGTCCAAGGACTAACGGCTGTTAACTTTCTATAAAACCCAACTGGCCCAACAACATTAACCATGACTCTTTAATAAGCCCAAATCCCTTTATTTAAACCCCTGGCCCAATTCCTCTACATAAGCCCAAGTCAATCTCATTTATCACCGGCGTTCAAATCAATTAAAAATGAAATAGGAAAAGAAAAAGGGCGCGTAACTTTTTTTAAAGTTACTGTTCATCACCCTATCCTCCAGGGTTTTGTAAACAGGGTGAGTACCGTAACCATGGCGGGTATATGTGTCAAATCACTCACCCCCGCTCCTCCTCAGGTCTTGCAAATGAGCATGTCTACCTTCTAGAAGTGCCAGTTGGTATATCCGTCTCAATCACACACCACAATCAACGGTTCGCTACCCCCATTTGGAAGCAGTTTTATGTAAGAAATTAAAGATTGGATGGTGGGTGGGATTTATTCCTTGGCTACACTCAACATTTTCAATATAAAGAGCACAAAAGGCCACCTCAGCTTCCAAAATTCAGCCTATATATAGTGGATAGCTTGCATAGAGAAAATTATCCCCAATTTATGCATTTAAAATTTGTTTACCATTTTACGTACATGTCAATTTACTTATCAACACTTTAAATTACCTTGTAATTCCCTCCGATGGACCTAAAAGAAGTGACCAAGGCAAAATCTTCAATTGAATAGCCTCCTGAATTATAGTTAAAAGATTTACCATCTCACTTGGAATATGCTTACTTAGAAGGAACCGATAAGTTACCCGTGATTATTGCAAAAGGTTTAAAAGATGATGAAAAAGAAGCCATCTTAAAGTGCTTAAATCTCATTTAACGGGCCATTGCTTGGGGAAAATCACCGACATCATGGGTATCGACCCTCATTTTTGTAATCCACAAAACTCTTGATGGAGGGAGATTTAAACCCGCGGTGCAAGTCACAAAAGACGGGTTAACCCTAAAATTCACGGGTTATCTAAATAGGAGCCATAATCTAAACTCCTTGATTCCGGAATGATTTAACCCGATCTCACGTTCCTTTATCTTCAATATCTAAGGCCCGTGGGTGAGCCCCGTGCATTATGTACCAAAGAAGGGTGGTATGACCGTAGTTGCCAACGAAGACAATGAATTAATTCTAACACGATTAGTTACCGGGTAGAGAGTTTGTATTGATTATAGGAAATTAAATGAAGCTACTCGTGTAAAGATATTAATCCATTACCATTTAAGGATCAAAATCGTTAGAGGAGAATGGCCAGAAAGAAGAATGAGTTTCTATGTTTTTTTAGATGGCATTTTTTTTGGGTTATTTTCAAATTCTACATAGATCCACAAGAACAAGAAAAAAAAAAACAGTTCAACAAGTCCTTATGGAATTTTCGCCTTTTCCGTCGTGCCCTTTGGCTTATGTATGTAATGCTCCTGGAACTTTCCAAAGGTGTATGATGGCCATATTTCATGATATGATCGAAAAGACTATGGAAGTTTTTATGGACGATTTCTCGGTTTTTGGGGATAGTTTTGCTTCGTGCCTCTCTAATTTAGAAAAAATGCTAAAAAGGTGTGAAGACACGAATTTAGTTCTAAATTGGGAAAAGTGCCATTTTATGTGTAGAGAAGGAATTGTATTAGGAAATAAAATTTCAAAGTCCAGGATTGAGGTCGATCAAGAAAAAGTTGATGTTATCGCTAAGCTCCCTCATCCGACTACCGTAAAAGATGTTAGGAGTTTCCTAGGTCATGCCGACTTTTACCGACAATTTATCCAAGACTTTTCCAAGATAGCTAGGGCCTATATGACTCACCATTTGAGAAGTGAGGAAACCACCGTTTTGTGTTTTCTAAGGAGTGTTATTGATGCTTTTGAGAACTCTTAAAAGAAGCTTACGAAGCTCTGATCTTAGGTTGTATCCACTGATTGGAACCTACCTATTCGAACTTTATGTGTTGATGCGTAGCGATTTCGCGGATGGTTGCGGTTTTGGTTAACGAAAAGACGAAGCATTTACAGCTCCTATACTTTAAGTAGTAAGACATAATGACGAAGCTCAAATTTTTTACACTACGACCGGAGAAAGAATGCTTGTCGTAGTTTAGGCATTTTGAAAAGCTTTCGGCCATTCTTGTCTTATCTAAAAGCATAGTGTATACGGATCACTCGGCTCTTAAATACCTTCTTAGTAAACAAGATGCCAAGCCGAGATTGCTCCGGTGGGTTCTCCTCCTACAAGAGTTTGATATCATCATCCGTGATAAGAAAGGGAGTGAGAACCTCGCGGCCGATCATTTATCTAGACTTGAGAATCCTCATAAGGATGTGTTAGAAAATAAATACATAAATAAAAAATTTCCTTTAGAAACTCTTGGAGTTATATCTAGTGGAAGTACCCCATGGTTTGCCGATTATGCAAATTTCCATGCGGGGAATTTTATCGTCAAAGGGATGTCGTCCCAACAAAAGAAGAAATTCTTTAAGGACGTTAAACATTACTTTTGGGACGACCCCTACCTTTTTCGGATTTGTGCGGATCAAATCATTCGACGGTGTGTGCATGGCCAAGAAGCTTTTGAACGAAACAACAAAGGAGGGAAACACGTTTCTTACTTATTATATTTCACATTTTACACTTTTGGCCCCTCAACTATTAAAAGGTTTTTAATTTTAACATCTAGGGTTTAATTAGTTTACTATTAACCCTCTACTTTAAAGCAAAATTAATTAGAACCTTTAACTTTCAAACTTTTTCATTTTTAAAGTTTTAATATTAATTATTATTTTGTATTTTTTTAGTTTTACATTTTGGTTTTCAAATTTTTTACCTTTAGTCCTTTCGTTTTAAGAAATTTCACCGTTAGTGCTTGTAGCTCAATAATCGTTTTCAAAAGTTCCAATACTTCGGACACGAGAACGATTTCACCAACAACAATTAATCATTATTTCATGATTTCTTCTTGATTTAGTAAAATCCCATAAAAGATTATTCTTTTATCGGTTTAAGTCATAGATTTGTAAAATCCCGTGAACGTTAATTGATTCATCATAACCACAACAAAATTACTTAATCTACTTAAGATCCTTAATTTAATTTCACACATCGAATTTCAATGGAATCTTCAAATTTAAATTCAAAAGAGAGAGAGCTGCAACTGACGCAACGTCTCGCAAAACAAAGGCACTCCCACTGCATGGCATGGTTTGAACAGCTCGAGACACATCTTCGTGATCTCTATCTCAATAGTTCGTCTCATGCTGTTGATGCATTTAAACCAGCATTTCACTCATTCTTCGGTGAAGAGCATCAGACTTTCAGAGTGAAGATGTTCCATAATCTGGATCAGTTAAGGCTACAACTTGAAAGAGATAATCTTCTTGAGGTTAATCCAAGGACTTGCCTTGAAGCACTCCGAACACAATTCAAGGAATTTTTTGCCTCAAAAAGGGTAAATTCGTCAGAACATCTAAATCAATGTTGGCAAAAAGATTTCAAAGAATACACGTTCTGCGAACCTGATACTTACAGACGTGATTTACTTAAGAACCTGGATACACTTGAAGCGGTCATTCATAGAGCTGTAATTACATACGGTAAATTACAGCTACTGTCACAAGATGTTCAGATCAATCCGGTTCAAGCAGTGGATAACAGTTTGATTGTATCGAAAAGCAGTTAGATTGAGTCAGAAAACAACAATGCACTCAGCAAATCAGTGAATGAAACTTAATTACAACAACATGAGAGTTTGGTCACTGAGAGTACAACATTGGAGGCTAATTTAACCACGGACGTTAAAGCATTGGATGTTGGGTCGGTTATTACAGAAAGCAGCAGGACAAAGTCAGATAAGCATGATACAAGCAGCAGTTCCGATTCTTATTGTTTGTGCTTGTGATTGTTTGTAGGATTGACCCAAAATTTTTGAAGACTCTCGTGTTTGGTGTTTTATCCTGGTTCACTCGAGCTTCCTAGCCTTTGCTTGCCATTAGTTTGGGGAAATTCCATATCCTAGATTATTATCGACTAACATCTATCTTTTAGCATACTTCATAAACGGCTTAAGATTTTTGTGATACTTTCTCCAAGCTTGGATTAGGCATTCGACTTTTTGAGTTCTAGTATGAGGTTTTAAGCCGTAGACTAGGAAACATTAACATTGAGGACAATGTTTAGTTATAGTATGGGGTAGTATATCTTCGATATGATCTTACCTACCTTAGCCCGTTGTTCTCACGTAACCCGTTTTTCCGCAAAAAATTTAAATTTTTAAGTTTTATATATATAACTTGTTAAAAAAAATGTGTGTAGAAAATGATGAAAAATATAAATTAGTTGATAAAAATAATAAGTGTTTTGACACGAATGTAGGCTTTCCGTTGGTGAGAACAAAAGTAAATTTTGACCCGACCGGTTTTATATCTTAGCTTTCTCCTTAACGTAAATAGATTGAAATTTGCTAATCTTTTATACAAGGAGCTATAAAAAGCAAGTCTAGCTTGAAAAAGTCAAGATTTTGCAAGTTCCCATAATTGATTTTAAATATGCAAAGATCGATTTATTAGGCTAAGCATTCACGAGTTTCTTTCTTAGAAATTTTAAATTGTGAAGAACAAGAGATGATAGAGTAGAATATAAGTTTTGATGCTAAACATAGAATAGTTGGATTTCTTTAAGGCTCATAAGTGTTAATTGTGGCTTTTTCTCCCATTAGCTTGTTTCACCTTTATATATAATTGTTTAATAAATAGAGTTGTGCGGTTTTTTGGTTAATAATTAGTTCATAGAAGTTTTCTTTAGTTCCTTTGTGATTAAGATAAGTATACATCAGGAATACTTAATTTGGCATACTATATGTATCACATGAATAAATATTTTGCTTATCCCTTAAAGAGCCTTAGGGTATATAGGGTAAGTAGAATTTAATAAGTGAAATTATAGCCTTATTCATTCCTTAAAGAGCCTTAGGGTATATGGAATGGATATTGTTGCTTAATTTTTGTCTTGTTTGTACCTTAAAGAGCCTTAGGGTATATGGTGCAAATAAGATTGGTCCATTTATGTCTTAAAAAGCCTAAGGGTATATGACATGAATGGTGCCATGCTTAAGTAACCTAATAAAAGCCAAATTTTGGTTGCTCCGATGTGGACTTAATTTTGATGACATTTGATCTTTTAAAAAGGGCTAGGAACTAATTATTGCGTCTTAACCATTCCGCTTTATTTTTGGAATTAATAAGTATTGAAATAAAGTCTTAAAGAGCCTTCGGGTATATGACTTAAATAAAATCTTGAGATACAAAAGCAGGAATAAGGGAGGAGAAGTAATACACAATTAGCTTTTATGAGTAGTGTTAGCATCATAACTTTTATTATACAATAATCTTGTTTTTAAGCTTGGCATAGAGAAGTGAAAGTCAGGGACGATAAATTTATTCATTTGGACACTTTTTGTGCTTTTTGTTTCGTGATCCTAAAAGTTATCAATGAATAATGAAAGCAATACATTATGTCACACATGAATAAATTGTAAGTTGGAAATTATGAAAATTATAAAAATGGAAAAACTTTGAAAAATGGGAAAACGGGGTGTTTTAAAACTTATGATTTCTTAACTCTCCCCACAAAAGACTTTGCTACTTTTCAAAGGATTAGTTTGGGGAGGTTTTGGAGTATTTGGTTTTAGAGCATATAATATTGCGTGAGGACACGACAATCATTTAGTTTGAGGAATTTTGATATGTGAGAAATCACAAGTCTGTTTTACACCAAAAATGACTCTTAAAAATATAAAAATGGACATATTATGCTTGTATATTGTGTATTTTGTCGTTTGTGATGTGTAGGTACGGATATTACAAAAATCATAAGAAAAGAGCAAAAAACCGGACAAAAACAAACACGAGACTGAAAGAGTACACAAGAGTCGGGAGTAGGTCAACAAATGTCAACCAAAGTCAACATTGGTCAACTCTTCAGAAGATAAAACCTTGAAAATTCCAAATGAGCCGTTAATGTTAAACCTTTTTCACCAAAAGTTCCAAAAATCAATAACACCATTAGTCCTTTGTTACTTAGGGACTAACAGTCATTAAGTCCAAATTAACCCTTAACCATTTAACCAAACCTAAAATCTTTTAACCGAGTCTAAAAGCTAATCCCATGGCCCAACCACCCTTTGATATTAAACGAGTCCAAGTCAAAGTCATTTGATACTCGGTCAAAAGGGTCAAACGAAAAGAAAAAGGCGCGAAGGAGAGTTACTATTCACCATTCGTCACCAATCTTACCCTGCGTCAAATTGAAAGGGGTAAAACCCACTCTCAATCTCATCCTACATGGCATAAAAGATTCGAGTACTAAGCTCCATGTCAGCAAGCTAAAATGTCACCAAATTCCATGATTGGTTGAGCTGACACATGGAATGACACACGCATATCAAAGAAACACACCAAATGGGAGATTTTACACTAAAATCAGTGCAAAAGAAGCACAATGCCTCCAAAGAAATAGGACTGCCATGGTGGCAATCCGTGTGCCTCTTCTCATCCAAGGGCTACAAATCAAATTGCAATGATTGGTTAATGATCAAGGGTCAAGACTAAAGATGCTTTTGGAATCTTTTGGAGCGTCTATCAGCCTAGAAGCTTCCCTCTTGGCCTATATAAGGAGTCTCACCTCACTCACAGATGGAGAGAGTAGTTTTTAGTGTAATTTTTAGTTTAGCCTAGCTTACTTTAATATAATTTTAGCTTAATCGTTTTTAGTTAAATTGATGTAACTTTCCTTTTTACAAGCTTGTAACCAGTTTAATCAATTAATAAAAGTTTAGTTTTCTCATTATTCAAGTTTAATTTGAATTTTACCTTATTGCATAATGTTTTGAATAAGCTCTTTTACTATTCCATTTAGCTCAATAAGCTGTCAAATACATTAATAAGCTGGCTATACACTCAGTTAAGCTCTCAAAGCTTAACCGAGCTTATTGATACTCAAAATCCACTCCTCAAATGACCTCAACTTACTTTTGGAAGGGAAGCCAGTAATGGAAGGGCTTCCAGGACCTTACCAGCTTATCATTAGATAAGCTGGAGCTTGTTGAGTAGCTCCTCGAGCATTTTTTAAGCCTTGTTGAAGCAAAGGCTTTTGTAAGTCCATTTTTTCCTTTTAAAGCTTAAATCTGCAATTTAGTTTAATTCTGCTTATTACTTGCTTATAGTAGTTTAGTTTAGCTTATATCTACTTAATATAGTTGCTTGTTGCTTATTAAGTTCACTTGTTAGTTTAAATTTTAGTTTGCAAGCTTTTTATATGAATTAGTTAAAAAAATCCAAAAATATTAGCATTAGATTATAGCTTATTGTTTCTGCTTATTTAGTTGTTTAAATCTGTTCATTAGGTCTATTCTAAGCTTGTTGATATCTGGTATCTTAAGTTTGAACCTTAAAACTCAATTTTATAAGCTAAAAATGGATTTTAGCAACTTAAAGGGGTGTTTGGATAATGGCAGTATTAACTAGAGTTAGTACTGCCCATTGCCATTTGGTCCTTTAGGTTGATTATAAACCTCAAATTTAGTTTTATAAAGCAAGGTTTTATGGTAATTGGTAGGATAAATCAAGTTTTGAAGATTTGTATGATGATTGCTTTGATCTGAGTTCATATGGCTTAGGTTCTAGGGTCTTTTGGCTTAAATTAGTTTCTAGCTGTTCTTGTTGCTTCAATTGATCTTAATTTGGTTTTTAGAAGTTGTAGAAATAAAGGTCCTTAGGTCTGCATTTGTTAAATTGAGCTTAGGTCATTTAGTGTCAACTGCATCAGTCTTCAAAAATAGTTTCTAGCCATTTTCATTTCAAAAATTCAGTTAGTAGTAGTTAGTTTTAGATCTTTAAATTTTTGTGCACAAGTAGTTTATAGTTCATATTAGATCTGTTTGAACTTATTTTAAAATAATTAGCTTATTAGCTCATCTGTTTTTAGGTCTAAACTTAGCATTTTGTCTTTTCATAAAAAAAAGAAAACTCAGCTCTTACTGAGCCAAACAACCTTCTTCAATTAGCTTTTTCATTGATTGTTTGATTTTCAAATTAATTTCTGATTGATGTTTTTAGTAGTCTATAGTATAAGCTTTAAGATTTTTCAAGTGATTAAGCCATAAGGATCCATTTGTTCGCTTAAAAATAAGCTCAAAGTTGCTTGTTTGTCTGTTTTAAGCACAGTTTTATGTAAAAATGCTTATTGGCTTTTCTAGCTTATTGCTTAATCTTTTAGCTTAATTCTTTCTTAAACTTACTTAATAGGTTAGTGGTAAGGTATAGGTAGCTTATTTAGTTTAGGTTTCAGCTTATTCAAGATTTCTAGCTAATTTAGTTTAGTGAAAAAGCCATTAGTACCTTAAGTCATAATCTGTCACACTTTTAAGCTCTTTTCCTGCTTATTTAGTTGTTTTCATAAAAAGCTTTTTGCTAGTTTTCAACTGATTTAAATGTTTGATTAAAAAGTTTTGCAAAATAAAAAAAGGGAAATTAGGGAAGTTTTGGGTGAGCAAGGCTCGAACCCAAGACCTCTTCCCAACCTCTACCCTTTTTATACCACACACCACACCATCTGCGCCCTTGGGACTTTTACGTCCTAAGGTGCATTTAAATTGTATTTACCATCTTTTTGAGCCCTTTTGATAAAAAGCACTTCGAGTGCTTGTTTTATTTTTCCAAGCTTATTCGTTTAGGCTTATCCTGAGCTTATAATTTTCCTGCATTCCTTGCATGTTGAGCAATTTTTAGGAATTTTTCTTAGATTTTTAAATCATAGTTTAGTATTTTTCTTGCATTAATTAGTTTAAAAACTTTAAAAATTCATAAAAAATAAAATCAAAATCAAAAAAATAAATTTCTTTTTCTAAAAATCATTTTTAGTCTTTTAGCATCTAGGAAAATTAGTTTGGACTTGTTTTGATCAATTTTGCTCAATTTAGATTTTAGTTTACGTTTTATTAATTCCGTTAACGTTTTTGTTAGCATTTTATCGTAATTGATTTTTATGTGCCTTTATTTGCTCACTAGTAGGATTTAGTTTTAGAAATCAAAGATCTTAGAACCATTCAAATCATTGTCCAAACAAAAACGGAGTCTCAATTCATAATTCTTGGGGTATAAACGACCCGGTGAATACTTTCGAAGTGTATCATTACACATACATGTGTATTTTTGAAATTTAAAGTATATTCCTTTTTTAATATGAATGAATTTTTGAGGTTAGGAGGAGGAGGAAATTCAAATTTTTGATATTAATAAGTGTATGGAGTGATAATATAAGTTTAGATGCAAAGGTGGCGACTTTCCGGGGTTTCGTTTGACCTAAAACGCGAAAAACGTAAATTGTACATGAAAAATGTAAGAATCGCAAACGGAAGTGTACGTAAACTACGTAACACTTTAAAATAATAAAATAATGCATATAACACGTAGACTAATCCAAGTCCGAAGCCGGAACGCGTCCGATGACGTATTTCAGTTTTACGCGGGATAACTTCTCGGTCTTAAGTCAAATTTAAACGTAACGTATAAAAGTCAAAATAATGATCGAAATGGTTTATAATAATGACTGGAAATTTATGGGGTGTGACAGTCTATTAGGATCTTATTAGCCTATGCTTGTACTTTGGATTTTAAATTATTCCAAATGGACGTAAAATGTGCATTCCTGAATGGTTTTATCAATGAGGAGGTATACGTGGCATAACCTTCGGGATTCATTGACTTCGAAAAACCAGATCATGTTTATAGACTCAAGAAAGCTTTATATAGTCTTAAACAAGCACCCAAAACTTGGTATGATAGATTAAAAGCTTTTCTTGTTAAACATGAGTACAAAATAGGAATGGTAGATAACACACTTTTTACAAAGAAAAAAGTTCAAATCTCATCATCGTTTAAATATATGTCGATGACATTATATTCGGTTCGACTTGTCAAGACATGTGTGATGATTTTGCCAAAATCATGCATGACGAGTTCGAGATGAGCATAATGGGTGAATCTAACTTCTTCCTTGGACTACAAATAAAACAAATGAAAGACGGTATCTTCTTTAATCAATCTAAATTTATTAAAGAAATGCTTAAGAAATTTGGCTTAGAAGATTCTAAACCAATGAAAACCCCTATGTCCTCAGATGCTAAACTCACGAAAGACGAGAGTGTGACTCGGTAGATAGTACCAAATATCAAGACATGATAGGTAGTTTACTTTACCTAATGACAAGTAGGCCTGATATCATGTTTAGTATCTACCTTTATGCACGCTTCCAAGAGGATCCAAAAACCTCTCATCTTGAAGCGGTTAAGCTATCTTCCGATATATTAATGGCACTATGCACTTAGGATTATGGTATCCTAAGGGGACTGGCATAGAAACCGTAGTATATGTCGGCTCTGATCATGCGAGAGATTATGTGGACCGAAAGAGCACTAGCGGTATTTGTACATTCGTGGGATGTTGTTTAACATCTTGGTTCTCGAAGAAACAAACCGCTCTTGCTATATCACTACCGAAGCCGAATACGTAAGCGCCGGAAAGGCATGTCAACAAGCGCTATGGATGAAACAAGCTCTTATTGACTACAAAATTCGACTCGACGACGTTCTGATCATGTGCGACAATAAAGGCGCGATTGACCTTAGCAAAAACCCGATGCAACACTCGCAGATTAAACACATCAAAATTCGTCACCACTTTCTTTGAGACAATGTCCAGAAAGGACATATCTCTATTGAAAAAATCTCGTCCGTCGATAATATCGCCGGCATTCTCACCAAACCTCTTAAACGTGAATCGTTTAACTATCTTCGTCTTGGTTTAGGAATGATGGAACACATTCCATAAATCATTCTTCTTTTCTTCTAGTATCGATTCTAGTCCGTGTTCCATTCCGTGTCATGACAACTTAAATTACTTCATCCGAAGAATTTTAAGCATTTTTTATTCGCAAAATGCAAATTAAAACATCACTCCTTCCGTAAAAATTTTGTCAAAATTCGAGTCTAAAACCCTCTGCTGAGGGTGGCCCCCATATCTAGGACGATACCCTGATTTAATCAGGCGGCCCCCATATCGATATGGGACCGCCACCAGACAAGCCATATGTCTGATATCCTCATTTTTGTTAAACTAAAAAACAAACACCCCATTCTCTGCAGCCATTGATGAACACGGACCCAAAACCCTAAAATCTTAAAATCAACCATTAAAACTAAAATTTAAGATCAAATCAACACCAATAATCAATCCTAACATCATAAAGATAGTTAATTGTAAGTCATTTTATCTATTTTCTTATTAATTTGTGTCTAGGGTTCATGTTGAACAAAAAACAAAAATTAGGGCTCTTCTTCTTTGTCTTTTGATTAAGTGAAATTAGGACTATAATAACATAATGTATAAATAAAATGCTTCCCGTAGACATAGAATTTGCATAATTAAGTATGTTTGTCAAAAATTTTGGTATGAACAAAACCCCTAATTTCTTTCGAAATTTCTCACGTTAGGAACATCAAAAAATGTTGTAATGCATTGTTAATACACTCTAAAAACGTTTTTGCACTCATGCATAATGATCTTATGAACACCATTCGAAATATTCAATTAATGAGTACTTTCGACATGTTTAGATGAGCAAAATTGAATTAAGGAGTGTTTGGGTTAACTCATAGGTTTTTATTTTAGGGTCGAGTTAACCACAACTCCACATTTGTTGCATATAGGCACACACTAGGCATTTTTCTAAAGGGATTTAAAAATTGAGAGTGACACATACTAAAATTTTCTTACTATTGTGATTAGGTCAAAAGAATGTCTCAAGAAGAATTCGAATGCACTAAAACTAACACTAATTCCTCTCAAAAATCGCCATATCTAAAATTACCTTGTCGACCTATCCATGAAGGAAGAATTGTTGACACAACGTTTGATTCCAAAAGAATATTAGAAAAGAACCTACTCAAAGTTGGATTTCAAACTCTCATTCACTTAAAAGGAAACCTATATCTAAAATTCATAATAGAGTTTTATCAAACATTTGAACTCACACTAGTAAGTGATCTTTGAATCATATTATTCAAAATAAATAGAAAACATGTTGGTGCATCATTTTGGAATTTTGGAACGTTACTTGATATTCCGTTTGAAAGACATTGTTTCTATAACAATGAATGGTCTTTAAAACCCATTAACAATCACAACACTGCTCCAACAAATGATCCCCTCTATACCAAATTAACTCATCCAACCTCAATTATATACAACGTAACTAAGAAAAGTCTAAACGGTTTCAAGTTTACACTTGAGGATCCATGCAATCTCTTCGTTGAAGAGATATGTCCTTATCTCAAAGCGGCACATCTTCTCATTCGTGAGAACATCATATGTACCGTTGATATTGACAAAGATCTCTTGTCGGCTTGTGAAGCCTATATGCTCTTTTGCATTACTTCCTCCACAACATTCAAACTCACTCACTTCATCATAAATCGAATTAATGATTTCAAGCATTGCCCTAATGGCCTCTTGCATACGGTCTTTTACTCTCAAAACCTCCCCAAATGATCATAAATACATCTCTCACCCAACAAAAATGAATCCTTTATCTAATTTCTCAAATGAGGAATTTCAGGAAGATGTTTAGTGTGCCCATCACAATCATCATAAGCAAATTAAATGTTAAACAAGAACCAAATGTAACACGATTACATAATTAGGACATCTTTGTCTGTATAATTGAACTAGATATTATTATGACATATTCTAGTACGTGTATGACTTCTCTTAACTATATCTTATGTATCTTCTTGCTAAATGTGTATTATATTAATTGCATGATGGAATTAGGCTAGATTATCCAGTTTATTTGGAACTTAACTAAATTAGTTGATTATTGGGAAATAGGAGTTTTTGAAACACAACCCCCTCTAGCATTCTCTTTTCTGCACAAGATAGAAAAACAGAGAATTCTAAGAAAATTTTGTAACCCAAAAATGGCCCCCAAATATTTGTGGCGCCCCTCCCCCCCCCTAATATATCTGGGACCGCCTAATATATATGGGACAACCGACAACAGGGTCACAATTTTTTTTACTGTTCTTTTTTTTTGTATCTTTGACCGTCCCTACATTAGACCTTGTTGGACTTTCTTTGTTTAGCCTAACACTTCTTAGAATCTCTATCTCCTAACATCATGCCTTTCTAAATCCTTCTTATATAAACTCATCATCCTCCTCATTCACATTTATCTCATCTTTCTCTATTCAACCTATCTTCACTTGCTATGTCCTCTTCTCGCTCTTCTCGAAACTATAGAGAAAGACACCAAAAGTCTATAATAGACACTTGGAGACACAACACTTTTCTACCCTATTCACATCCCCTCTCACCCAACATATCGCCCTCACAATCTCCTAACATTGTTAATCCTTCATCTCAAACCACTCAATTACAAAATCAAACTAGGGAGCAAATCGTGAATGAATTAAACCAACTTCATCACCTATCCAACATCATTGAAACTGAACTTCAACGTGTAGCAAATGCGTCTACACAAACTCCTTAGTCACCACCTTCACCATCAACAACCATAATTCATCCCGCCATAAATGACCAAGTCACATTTCATTCTGGTTTTTGTCATTGTTGCATGCACACCTAAACACTCTTTCATAAGTTAAAAGATGACATCCATCGACTTGAGTCCCTCCTCACTCAAAGTCAGGCTGCGCCCAACAATGCCTCACCAACCTCTCTTTTATCACCTCTACATTAATGACCACCATCTTTTAGTTAAAGCATCTCTTAGACATCAAGAATCAACTAGTCTAGCTCTAGCTTAGGGTGTCTCTTTATGTTATGTTTCTATGATTAATTCCTAATCTTATAATATTCATCCTCTTCTAGTATGAATTTAATATATTATGAATGAATGGTCCTTTATTATCATGGATGAAGTGCATAAATTATTTATTTGGCCACTTCTTTTCTACATATATAGCCATGAATATATTTGTTGTAATCTTGCTACATGTTAGAAATATTTCTTGCACTTGTATTTCTAACTCGGTTTTGTAGCAAAATACCATAAGCTTGATCCCTTGGTGCCCCAAACGAGGGGGATCATACATCAAGGGGAGTCTTGGTATCGTCGATTTCTTTCTTCTCTACTCGACGATCAACCTTTTTGGATTCGACAAAAAAGAGGAGAAATGGATCATGAGTCATTAATAACTTACAAAATTTTATTTTTATCTAAAATGAGTTTATATTTTATCATCATCAAAAAAGGGGAGATTGTTAATATAAATAATGCCTAAAAGCGTTATTTTATATTTTTTGACTCCTCTACATTTTGAAGATGACAAAATGTAAAAACGTCTACGATAAAAATAAACGTTTATGTGTTATTAATCGTAAATTTCCATTTTGACGTAAATCACTTAAGGTATGAATAAACAAATCATTAAACATGATTAGTGATCAAGAAAATATTTTTTCTTAACCATTACATTTCTACAAAAGTATTTTTACAAAAATAAAAATATACAAAATATTTTTATTTTAAAAGAAATATTTTATTTAATTATAAAAATTCAAATTTGGTTTTTCCCCAAAATGGAAGGTTTCACAGCAGATTTAACCTTCAAGACAAAAAAGGGAGCGTCTACCTAGGGGCGCCCCCTGATAGGCAGGACGACCCCCAGATATATCTAGGACCGCCAAAACCGCCCACATGAGACGTTGGTTTTTCCTGGCTATAAATACTTCACTATTCTCTGTAGAAAAACACACCTCTTAGCATGAATTTTTTAGATAACTTTCTCTATCTAAATCCTTCGTTCTCTCTCTAAATCTCTTGATCGCTAACATAGTTTAATCTTGTTTCAAGTGATCAAATCTCATCTTTTACCTTCTTCCTTCTTCTATCAAGTGCAAGAGAAGAACACTCGTATTCGCCAAGAAACGAAGTGTTATAGATTAGTGATTTCTTCTCTATTCTTCTAAGATCCAAACCTCTATTTTCTTGATCTTGTGTTTGTGTGAAAAATCGGATAGTATGTAAATCCGATAGTATAGATCTTGTGTTGGTTAGTATCTTAGTTCTTAAAATACATTGGTGAAGTGGTAGATTGGTTCTAGCTAAGATTAGGACTCGTCATTTAGCTTAGTGCCAGAAAACAACGTATGCGACGTGTAAATGGTTTTCTCCGCCTAAAGGAAGCTTGTTGACATAGTGAAATCTTAAGTCGGATACTCGGGGACTAAAGTAGGGCGAAGAAGAGCTTCGTAGCCGAACCACTATAAATCTTGGTGTTGTGGTTTGATTGTTCTATCTCTTACCTTTTATCTTTTACTTATTCTTTATATTTATTGGTTGTATTGTGATTGTGTTGCAAGTAGTTAGATACATTGGTTTTTCATATTGTGAATTAATCTTGCATATATTCGAATCTAGTGTTTTTACAAGCAAAGTCTTTAAAACGCCAATTAACCGGTAAACTATTCAACCTCACCTTCTAGTTTCCACATTGAAGGTGCAGGATTAGAAAAGTTGAAGCAACAATACAAGAATGATGTGGAACTCGAATACCATGTTGATCAACTCAAAGCAGCAGCGTTAACAGAAGCAAAGTGGAACAATGATGAAGATGATGTATCAAAACCCAAATTGTTTGAACGAAACATGTCTAAAAATACAAAACTATATCCTTCTTTATACAACAACGATTTCTACTACCTTATGAGTCTGAGCACGAAAGAGAAGTACAATACTTCTATTACCAAGCACTATGCTGCAAGATACTACAAACAAGGTATAGAAGATATGATTTCTGATAGATAGTGCAAAGAAACTCATCGTTGCATCTTTGAAGCCCTTAATGGAATTTACCATTGGGAAGATAGCAGAATTAACTTCTTCAAAGTAGAAATGAGTAACAAATCAGAAGGAAAAATCTACTCAGATTTAAGGATCAAATCAGTTGTTCATATTGTGGTAAATAAGAAATGAGGTTATGGTTTCTTAACATCAATTGTAGTCAGGAGATTCGATGACAAAGAGTATGAATTCGGCTATGAAGATCTTCCTAGACTCAGCTTAAATGATGTTGAAGATATGTATTTACTCCAAGTCCAAGGTATACTTCACCATCTTCCATTAGAGTTTGTGAAAGACTTCAAAAATGCACTTATCCTATTCATCAAATGAGTCGTGATTCAAAACAGGGTTGAAGATATTCAATTAGGAGTAGAAAGTTATCAATAAATTCTTAACCTCACCAAACCCATGATGTTCTTTGAAGGAATCAACCAAAAGATACCATCCACAATGTCTAGAACACACAAAGGAGTTGTGTATCTCAACCAACACAACGTCAATCCTTTATGAATCTAAGTGAAGTGAATAAGTTCTGTGATGGTACTCTTATCAAGATTCGTGAAAACCTGGTTGACATGGTGAAAAGGAACAAGCTGGGCACCGGTAACAAAAGGTTAAAGGGAAGAGACTGGACCGACAAAGATGTCGAGAAATCAAACGAGATGGTTGACAAGATTGACAAGACACTCAAGCGTGGAGAGCAGCTCAGGAGGCTAGAGGAGTATGTTGGAGGAAGACCCAAGACTGTTAATCCTCGTACTTTTGTAAGGCCAATGTAATCGCCCCTTAGGGGAAGATTATTAGAAACACATAAAAGTGTTGATTACATAGCCATTTATCTAGTATTAATAGTCTAAGGATTAATTAGTGCAAATAAAAAAGGACTATGTTGTAATAAGTACTATACCCTAATTGCTTCCAAGTCCATCCTTCCTTACTATAAAAGGAGGGCTTAGGAAAGGAATTAGGGTGGTGATTTCTTTCTCTCTCTAATCTAATATTTCTAGTTTTCTCTCCTCTTCTCCTCATCACCAACGTCTCTCCCTCTTTAGGCATCTCTCTCTCTAAAATAGTGTAGTATTTTGTATGCAATTGTTATCGTATCAGGTTTCATTCCGGTTAAGTAGCAAAGCATGCGCTTCTTCCACTTATTGAATTTACCAAATTTAAGTGGAAGAGCAATAAGAGAATGACTACCTACTTTTTATCGACAAGTTGAGGTACATTACTTTCAGCCATGGTAGGATCTTGATTTTAAAAACTTAGAATTGTTTATAAAACTTGTTTAATAAATCAAATTGCTTTGATACCACTTGTTGTACTAGTTTACAAATAACCAAAGAGTTAAAATAAACTAGCCCATGCTTAAGTAATGTAATGAAAATGTTTTGATAGAAGATAAAAGACTTAAAACTTTAAGAACACAAAACTTTTCAACTTTTTAACCTTTATTTATATTTATCAAAAAATTATACCATGTTGTTTATGGAACAACAACATGGATTGAATGACATTGCATAGTATGGTGATCTCCTATTTAATAACTCAAAGTAAACCAAAGTATTACTTTGAGTTAACAACTATTGTAACCAACTGAAACTAGTTTCAGGGACTTAGTTGATTTAGAGGAGTGGAGGTTTTTGAATGATTCACATCATTAATTGCACAAACGTAAAACCCTACTCCTTTATAAATGAATCTATTTATAGTGCTAGGATGTGTAAGAACCTATGTGGGTGATAAATACGTGTCCCCAAAGTTGATTGTACAAGTACATTCGTACCTTTGTCTTTATTACACATGCCTATTTTAGGTAAGGGGACAACACACTTTCTAAAGGTCAATGGTGACATTACTTTGTTCTTATACCCATTTTAGGATAGTTTAACTTAAGAGGATACGTACTTAATCCTATCCCTTCAAACTTATCCTGCCCATTCTTTAGTCTCTAAGTCTTTAAGTCTTCTTTATGTTTGAGGAGATCGTATGAGGTTTAGTAAGCTTATTGCCATAACTCACTGAACCCATCATCTTCTTCTTTGGTTCAGGGACTTCATTCACTAAGTACCGCCTCACTGAATGACGAGTTTTCTTCATAGACTCTGATTGAACACTTAAAGGCAACTCACTGATTGTCTGTTCATTCAGTGACCTAAGTAATGTTAAAGATTATCTAACACTTATGATATTTTCTATTTAAATCCTATGGTAAAGATCATTGAGCACTGAATTGATCCAACACTATATGAACCGAATAAAAAGTTATGAGGAAGCATAGAATGTACCATATGATACCATTAATTCTTTGGGGGGCAAGTTTACCACTAAAAGCTATCTTGGCCTTCACTGAATCACATGAAGAGGTATAAAAGACTGATTAAACAAAAAATCATTCATGCACAATATGGTTATGGTTTTCTAAGGATTACAATAGCATAAAGCTGTTAAAAGTGGTACAGATATTATACCAACAACTTCTTTTTAATGGCGATCACAAATATATATTGCACAATTTGCTTTTTTTCCTAATTGATGAGAAATATTATGGATTTTTTGGAAGCAAATGAGATCCAAATTGTCATTGTGAGTTTTACTATTGCAATTGCTGCATTCTACATATTTAAGTCCATGAAACCTAAAGGTTCATTGTGAATCATTATTCTTTTATGCATATCTTCATAGGTTTTTTAATTATCACAGACTATGGTATGGATCAATGTTTAGTTTCGTCACATCTAGTTATATTATTTGATAAAAATATTGAATTTCTATTTAAAAAGTAGCAACCTATACATAACAAAATCTTATAATAAGCTATTGTATCATTGTTTGTTCCAGTGTCAAACAACAAAATCTAATGCAAACAACTCTTTGTTCAAATACACCACTATATTTATTTTGTATAATGTTCAAACACTTCAAATATGTCTCTTGTAAACTGAGAATGTAAACTAAAAAGTTGTGACCAAATTTGTTTATTTATACTTCATTGAAGAACGCCTAAAAAGGAACACAGGAAGACAGATAGGTAGTACTACTAAAGTAGTATGTCTAAATGACGCAAAAAAGTGACTACTAAGATAGTAGCCTAACAATTAATAATAGTGCGATTGAACCCATTCATCATCATCTTCATTGTCTTCATCTTGTCCATTTGCGTCTTCATTAAAAAGTCGACACATCATGTTTCTTCTCGTGATTTTGATTTGGTTTTTCTTGTTTCATTTAATAGGCGCCATTAGGATATCATCATCGTCATTAATTTTCTTCATGAGAAGTTAAAGTATGAGTTAATGCACTATGTGAGAATTTCATTATAACAAAAGTAAAAGAGTGTGAGAAGTAAGTCTTGTTTAGTTACTTACATGTTCTTGAAGTGTCAAATTCGTGACATTGTTATTTTCGGATACAATGACTTGTTCAGTTGTTGTTTCCCCGGTCTTTGGGACATTAGCAGGTTCAACTTCATCACATGGAATATCATCAACGACAATGACATCACTCCATTTTCGATTTCTGAGGTTGTCTTCACGTTTTCTTTTTTTGGCTGCCTCATTGTTGATTGCGAAAACATAAATTATTTCAGTGGTATCTTGATATAGAACAAAGTAAATGAAAAAAACAACTACGACATAAAAAAGTATAAAACACATGATTTATAAAACCTATCACCTGGTTGTTGTGGTTGTTTGCCAACATTGCATGGATAATTTCAACAAGATCCTGGTTAAAAGTATAAGATTAGAATGCATGATTTTAGTGTCAGCCCGTATTAGTGTCTATATATCTGTATTGGGCTCAAGCCCAAGTCTATATATCTATATATCTCATTATCAATATTCGGCACAATATAAATAGATACAAGGATTATTCTAGACTTGGCTTGAGCCCAATACAGATATATAGACACTAATACGGGCTAACATTGAGAAAGTGATACTTAAGCATGTTTGTATATGTAAAGAACCTAAATGTTATGAATGTTTGCAATGGATATAAACTAATTATGTAACACTATTTGTTTTGCTGTTTTTGAAGGTTAAAGGTGAAAGTGACTACTTATGGTGGTTCGGGCTAACATTGAGAAAGTGATACTTAAGCATGTTTGTATATGTAAAGAACCTGAATGTTATGAATGTTTGCAATGGATATAAACTAATACAATATTTGTTTGTGTTTTGTAGGTTAAAGGTGAAAGTGACTACTTATGTGTTTATATAGTACATTGGTTAACCTAGAAAGTCTTGAATTAGACGCCAAATAGAGTATTTGAAGTTTAAATTCATATGTCTAACACCTTATCTATTCCTAGAGAGTTAGCAAACAATGAATATGAAAACGAAAGGCCAGTAGGCTACGATATACATTTCCTTAAATGTAGAAGAGTTTGCTTATCACTTCTCTCATAGAATTATGTCTTCATGTGACAAAAACATGGGATATAATTTCGAAAAATGATAAAGCATAAATGTCCAATTTTTATTCTTTTTGTTAGTAAAGATTAGTTAATTTGAGTGGCCATGATTATGTCTTCAATTGATCAAACGGCAAAAAATAAATATTCAGACATGAAGGACCATGAGCAATAAATAGATAACTTCTCAAAATAAAACATAACCTTACACCATTGTTTATTTCTTTTGGTGAAACAAACGGGTCAAACGTGACCCGAGTTCAGACACAACCCCATCTAAGACCCGAAACCTTATGACGTTGGTTTGACAAAATATAAATAAACCTCCTTCCCCCATAACACATAACATAAACCAACCAAACCATAATTCCCATTTCCATTCAATACCGTACAATGTCCTATTACGCTCCTTCCTCCTTCTCATCCACAATACCACCTCCGACCACTTCCAACGACTTAACCGTACAAACTGTAAACACACAATCTCTTTTTTTATAACTTAGGGTTTCATTTTTTTAAAATTTATGCTCCATCTACTTTTTATAAAAAACTCATTAGGCATAACCTCCGGTCTCATTCTACATAACTAAAAAAAATTAAAATACATTTACACACATTTCTCATTTTTTTTACAACTTAGGGTTTCATTTTTTATAAAACTAATTTGTTTTTATTCAAAAAATTTTGTGCAGGTGACAGCTGGAGACACGCCGTACACATCCGCGGCACGTTTCGAAGAGCTAAACATCTCGCACGAGTTGTTGAAAGGTTTATACGTAGAAATGAAGTTTGAACGTCCTAGTAAAGTTCAAAGTATTACTTTGCCTATGATTTTGTCGCCACCTTACAAGAGTTTGGTGGCGCAAGCTCATAATGGGTCGGGAAAGACCACGTGTTTTGTGCTTGGTATGTTGAGTCGTGTTGATCCCAAGCTGGCTGCTCCTCAGGCGATTTGTATTTGTCCTACTAGAGAGTTGGCCATTCAGGTTGTTGTTGTTTATGGTTTTGCTTTAGTTGTTGTTGTGTTCGTTTTTAGTATAATGTAATGTGTGTTTTGGAATTAGTTGTGTGAATGTTACTCCATCCGTCCCAAAATAATTGTTACCGGACCAAAAACACGCAACATACTAGTTACATCTTACTTTTTGCAGAAATTTTTTAAGGTATATTTAAATGTTAATTTGCCCCTAAATAATCGGTAACAGACAAAAAAACCACGCACACGCAGTGTAAGAAAAATTAAGGGATAATTATTAAAAAATGTATCTAACTTAGACATTTTTCCGAGTTCTATGTAGTTATCTTTCATTTGTTGCTATTATAACTCAAAAGTTTTGAATTCGGACTTTTGTGTGTATTAAATTTATGAATTCGGACATTTGTGTGTATTTTGTTTTTGTGCAATGACCATTTTACCCTTCGCCGTTAATATGGTGGTACAAAATAAAGTAGGGGTAAAATGGTTACAAATACACACAAAGATCCGAATTCAAAACTTCGGTGTTGTAATAGCAAAAATTAAAGTTGGCTACACAACACTCGAAAATGTGACAAGTTAGTTACATTTTCAGATGATTATCCCAAAAGTTAACATAGTCGTTGGAGCTTACTTTTTGCAGAATGATTAGTTGACTAATCATCTAATGTTTTGGTGGAATTTAGTGATTTTATTTATGATTAGGGGCAATATGGTAAGTTTGATATACTACATATAGCTATTTTTGGTTATACTGAAATAGTAAGGCGGACAATTATTTTGGGACGGAGGGAGTGTTTGTATTTGTGATGCTTTATGACAGTTTCTATTAAAGGTGTGTTTGTTTGTTTGCGTGTATCTTTTGACATTGAAGATAGGAAAAAGAAGGTAACTGGCTCTAATATGATGTGACATTGAATTGTTAGTAAATTGTGATTGTTTTTATGAGGTAACAAAGACAACAAGGGTACAATAAGGGTAATTTGTTACTAATTTTAGCATACCCTTTACAATCAGTTTAATTTGTTGTTGGTAATATCTACCCTATCGTTAAAGCTTATTTGAACCCTTCGTGATTAGATAATCATTTAAGTGAAGTTGCTTACGCAAACATATCTGAATAACGCTTTAGTAATGCTGTTTTAACGACTGGATTAGGACTCGACTTGTCCTGTGTGGTTGAGAGACTGTCCTTTATAACCTATAAATCGGAACGGTCATGGAAGATAGAGTTGCCAATTTAATAGTATAGTGATATAGATTCAAATATGGAATACGAGTGATAAAGATTTCTAAGCCCTGAATATTGTGTCTGTGATGTATATGTCTGTTTCTCTAAAGTCCTTTTGCCACAATACTTGTAACGTGTAGCTATGGTGGTCTGTTTGTGCCAGCAAACAGAGCTCAAATTTGAAACCTAAGTGGGTTAGTTTAGCTGCTGTTATTTGTTTTGAATTTGACAGTCTAAATAATTAAGAGTGTTTGGATGTGTATTTTGGAAGTGAGTTAATATTGATTACAAAAAAGATATAAGACGAGCTTTCATGAAGATGCAATAATCATTTAGATATATTTTTTAAACTGTTGGTAAACGATGATTATATTTGAGGTAACGGTGTACAATAATGGTTTATATGTACTATTCTTTATTAGATGATCATAAGCTGAAGTTGTTTACGGCTTTACGCGAACACAATAAACTGATATTTCCACTTATTATCACTCTTCAAACATATGTGAATACCGCTCTAGTAAAGCTGTAGTAGTTGCTTGATTTTTTTTCCTCAGGTGCGTTTGACATACCAAGTTGTATTGCCATTAAATGAGAATGGTCATGGAAGATAGAGTTATAATATGAAACAAAAAGCTCATGTTTACAGTAAAATGATATTGATTCAAAATTAAATATGAGTTATAAAAGGTTTGACAACAGTTTTTTTAATGTGTCAGCTGTGTATAGGTCTGCTCCCCCAAAGTCCTTATGTCACAACAGTTATCACTTGTAGCTATGCCGAAGGTCTAGAATACTGACTAGTTACTACAATGGTCTGTTTGTGCCGGAAATAAAAGTCTAACTTTGAAACTTAAGAAGCCTTTAGCTGTTTGTTTTGTAATAATCTGCACATGTAACACAATATCAATTAATGTATTCAGGAAGATAAAAACCATGTCATTATGGATTAAAAAAATGTTAGCGTTGGAATCTGATTTCGGACAATGACAATAGTGAATTGCTTTTAAGTATAGGGCGTATAAGCTTCATTTCTATCTTTTAGTTTGTGGGAGGTATTTGCTGGTGATTGTCTTTGCAAATTTATTGTTTACTTTACTCACGTAGTTTAATGATGTGCAGAATATGGAGGTGCTACAGAAGATGGGAAAGTTTAGTGGCATAACATCAGAGTTAGCCACCGGAAGGGAAAGAACTTCAGTTTATAATAGACCACCAGTGACAGCACAAGTAGTTATTGGCACACCTGGTACAATAGATAAATGGATTGTTGCTAAGAAACTTGGCACGTCGTGTTTGAACATTCTTGTGTTTGATGAGGCAGATCATATGCTCAATGAGGTGATATTCAGACTCTTGTTGATAGTTACCCTCTGTTGGTTGTGTTTATGTCATAATTTGGTAACCATCAGATTTACTGTTAAAGCTACATCTTGAAATTCTCATCTTAGTGGTAGATAATTTACTCTTAATATCTGGAAGTTGTCACTTATTAATTACTCAGTACTTTTCCAAACCAACAACCTAAGTCCCATCTTATGTACTCAAATGTGGAAGCTATACATTCTAAATAACTTGATGTCCTTGATTTTTGAGCTCCAGCCTTTTTTATGTTGATATACTTTGTTTTTTTTATCATGGTTATCAACTTCCTTGTACAATCAATATGATCTGTATGAACTTTGTAGTATAGAAGAAAGCAATAAGTCAAATATAAAACATGAATTGCTATAAGTTACTATAATGTCTGTAAATAGTCTCTATGTCTTGTTATATGCATATATCTTTCTTGAATCCGAGTAATATTTTGGTAGCCATATGGAAAAATCAAGATAATAGCAACAGTTAGAACTTACTGATTTTCTGCTGCCCTGGATAGGAAACGGCTCAGTGCAGTGATTTTCCCATTCAGGCTTTGTATTTATATTAGGTTCTAGGAGGGACAAATTCTAAGATGGCCTGAATTTTCTTAGGGTTTTCCTTTATGCTTCTTGTGCTAATCATGTGTCCTAAGAATTGACCCATATTTAGCCATGTAATAGCAAAAGCTAGAATTTAACTAACAATATAATTCCTTTGTTGGCACTGTGAAATGCAGCTACTTGAACCTCTAAAGAGATAAGTGTGAAGCCTGTGATGTCATACCATGATAAGATTTGTCACACTGTGAAGAACCTATCCTCCCTTTTTTACATTTGTTTTAGGGATACTACTTGTCACTACAAACAGAAACTCCGATCTGCTTATATTTTAACTGCTCATTGTTTTGATTCTTGCTGTACCATTGCAAAAAAAGTTACTTGGTTATTGTAACTGCTGGCTTAAAAATGGGCGTAAAAGTATATTTAAGGAGGCTGGTTGGAATAGTAATTATATAAACTCCGAGCATGAAGGGCACATGAATACTGGCCCTGAGTTGAAGACCATAAACTGAATTAGGCGTGTAGTATGAGCTTTTCTTTTTGGTCTATTTGTTAAGACTACTATAATCTTCCTCGTTATAGTTTGTGATTATTCATGAAGTTCATTTTGTTACAGAGCGGTTTTAGAGATGAATCTATCAGGATAATGAGTGAAATAGTCAAGCAACGTCAAGACTGCCAGGTTTGCTGTCCTGATTATTACTATTATACTTAGTACTGTGATTGACTAGTATAAGACTTCTTTGCTTGTGTTATATCTTGCGCTTATCATGCATTATGAAGTGTGCATTGATATTTTTTGCTTGACATCCAACTTCATGTTATATTATTTCTTTACCTTTCCTAAGTGAAATAATGCATAGGTGCTACTGTATTCTGCCACATTTAATGACAAAGTGAAGGCTTTCGTATCAAGAATTTTCACAGAAATTTTTGTAAAAGAATACAATCAGTTATACGTAAAGAAAGAAGAACTATCTTTGGATTCTGTTATTCAATATAAAGTGAAGGTCCCTGATGAGTTAGGAAAAATCATGGTGATTAAAGACAAAATAATGTTTCTAGCACAAAAAGTTGGGCAAACAATCATCTTTGTTCGGACAAGACAAAGTGCTGGTTATTTGCATAAGGCACTTGTTAACGAGGGGTATCCGGTAACTACTATTCAAGGTGCTCTTGATCAAGAAGATAGAGATGCAATAATCAAGGAATTCAAAGCTGGGCTCACTACAGTTCTAATATCAACTGATCTTCTTGCTAGAGGGTTTGATCAGTCTCAGGTTTACAATCTTACTTATCTTTTCTTATTTTATTCCAGTGTTGTAAATATCGGCTTGTAGGTGCGAAGGAAGTATATATCATGATATATCGTTACACAGTTGTGGTCAACGATAAGTTTTTTCACTTATCGGTAAAAAATCGGTTGTTTTGTTCAAAATCGGTCAAAAGCGGTCAAATATTACTGAAGTCATTTACTCGTTGTCTAAATTCGGTCATAATCGGCCCGTGTTTTTGGTATGGTTGTTTTTTTTTTTGTTTCTGTTTTTTTATTTTTTTTTTGTTGTTCTTGTTCAGTGATTTTTATTAAGTATTACTATTACTGTATTATAACCATCACATTATGTACGTTTTTAAAAATTATACATAATGATATACTAGTTGTATATAATAATAAGATATTAAATATTTACTTTTTAAATATATTTATATGGTTGCAAATTTCCTGTTATTAATTTAGGGTCATCAGCCAGGAAGGAAAACCGATTATATCGACGCCAAACGTACGTTATATCGCTTAAAGGGCACTGTTCGACCGCGAGGTAACGACACGTGCAGATATTTTACAACACTGTTTTATTCTCACAACCAAGTAGAGGTTGTAATAAGGGTAAACTTTAGTAATAACAAAATGACTTATAGGAATTTGTTTAGTCAAAATGTAGTTTGGTCGACCTTTGGACCTGTTTGGCTAATCAAATTTCAAATCAATTTGACTGGTTTCTTTTCAAGCTCTCGTTTTATTAATATATTTTACCCATTAAATATTAAACTTAATCAAATCTACCAAGTGTATTTACGTTTTTTTTTTCTAGGTTAATTTGGTCGTCAATTATGATCTTCCTGTAATTCACAATTCTCCAACAGAGCCTGATAACGAGGTGTATTTGCATCGGATTGGTAGAGCGGGGCGCTTTGGCCGCAAGGGTAAGGCTTGCTATCTTCTTGTCTATCTATTTGTATGCAACGAGGTCCCTGGTCAAGATTTTCACTTCCTGTGCTCAGAAGGAAGTTTTTATAATGCTGATTATAAAATTCGAACTTTTTTTTTTCTGTACTTACAACATTGGAGTATATCTTATTTCAAATAATTTGTACTTATCATTTCATTTATTTCATGAGGATTTAGTGATTTACTCAATTAACAATACTTGTGAACACTTTATTTGTGTAACAGGTGCCGTATTCAACTTGCTGTGTGGTAAAACAGATGATATGATTATGGAAAAAATAGAACGTCACTTCAATCATTTTGTTGCTGAGGTAAACCTTCAAACTACACATAGCTTGTTCTCTCGTTTCTTGGGTCGACTTTGCCATTGCATTGCCCATCAAAAGGGTATTTGGGGCAAGATTGAAGGAATGTAATTGGTTTATGATTTTCTCCAATCAGAAAAGCTAGATCATGTTAGGGCTACTTTTTTGACAGTCTCATTATATAATTCAAATTAGGTCTGTTAATCTATATGAAAATGCGTCAAATTTGCTTTAGTTGTTTGATAACGGGCCAAACAGTTTATTAGAAAAATTAGTTGAAAGATGAATGGGTCAAATGGGCGGAAGAGGTTAAACGGGTCAAAAGTTGCTTAACATGTATTAAAATGTTACCAACTTGCAAACTCATTCTAATTGAAAGAATATAATTATCCTACTAATATATTTTACAAACTCCTATTTAATACACTAGTTTACTTACATACTGTCAACCGTTACCTAATCTCTTCTTCTGCCACTTCTATTCGCGAGGGATGAATCAGAAGACAAATTTCAGAAGGTGTTTACTTAATTTGTTTATGTTGTGTGTATGTGCAGGTACCCTCCTGGAAAAGCGAAGAAGACTTTGAGGATGCTTTGAAGAAAGCTCGGTTACTGTAGATTAACTTTCCTGTCCTTGTTTAGTTCTCATCGTCGATACAACAGGATCTGCTAGTTTGTTGTGGTACAATGTAGTGTTGCAAAAGAGATTGTATCAAGAGATAGAAAATGCTAGTTTGTTGATGTAAATTGCAGTGCTGCAATTGAGGATGCTTTGAAGAAAGCTCGGTTACTGTAGATTAACTTTCCTGTCCTTGTTTAGTTCTCATCGTCGATACAACAGGATCTGCTAGTTTGTTGTGGTACAATGTAGTGTTGCAAAAGAGATTGTATCAAGAGATAGAAAATGCTAGTTTGTTGATGTAAATTGCAGTGCTGCAATTGAGATTGTATCATGTGATTTTGCATTGAGAGATATTAGCCCATATCTTCACGTCAACAGTGTACTGTATATATAACTTGTAATTGGGTGCTTTCAGTTCATGTTTGAAAAATGACGTGCACAGGTTCTCAAAGAGTTTGATGTTGATTACACATACGGGTGTGGTCAAGTCAAGTCATGTCACGAGCTACCTGAGATGGACTCTGAACATTGTCCTATGTTCCTCAATTTAAGTCGGGTCAAGGTGAAGCTTGAGCTACTCCAATAGACTGTTGCTGAACAAGGTCTGCAATACACATTTGACTTGAGATTGAGTAGACTTATGACTCAAGCTCAACTATTAGAATACTCGACGCTTGCATTGTGTACATACTAACGTCGGTTTGTTGGTCCAGATGCAAATGGTTATGTTTAATACTTAAATGACACGATGAGTTTTTATTTTGTTGGAGTTTATACATAAACTACTGATATTGACGCACACATTCGTCACTCAAATTGATGTGTACATTCACAACTAAAGGTTTTTTTTTTCTTTTTCTTTCTGAAGTTTTATCTTTGTGATGCAACCATGAGTCCAGTTGGGTGTAAATCACCTGCCTTTCTTAGAAAAATATTAACAGTTCTTCTCGCATAGTTGTTAAACAAAACCTGTTTAATCAGTTAAGAAAAGTACTTCCACACAAATAAACTAAAACCCAACATAAAAGGATATATAAGGTTGATAGTAAAATCATACATCTAAGAGTTATGTTTATTCACAGCTCAAAAAGGAGTGTTACATCACCTGTTAGGACAATATACGGCTCAAATGAACCCGTTTAGACTATTTTAGCATTTAAACAAAGAAGACGAGGAATGTCTCCTCTACATGTACCCATAACGGGTATTATTATCAATCGTTATGAAAAGGAGGACGTGTAACAAAACTATTAACACACCATTACAAGGGTACTGAAACTTCCAACAAGAGTGTAATATACTCCTTAAGTGTCTTTTCAGGAAAGGTGAACCCATCATTGTACTTGTAAGCCACTTCTATCATTCGTGCAAGATTAACAATTGGGGCAAGTAAATCCATTGGGACCTCCCTCGGCTTTAGACATCCCTCGTTTATATTTCCATGCATTTTCAGCCGTTTTCTTCAGCTCTTCGATAGCTACAATTTCTGGCACCCCATAGGTTTTGATATATGCATCTACACTTGTCGCCGTTGGAGCTCTTTCACGCTCAAACTTCATATATAAGAACGTTTCATGTTAGACTACACAATGCCATTTCATATTTTCTAGTCATAATGAAAAACAATATATACAGTACAATTGAAACAAACTCCATGAGTTTTATATGAAACTCCAAGAAACTCAATACCGTGAATGGTTAATACAGCAATTTTTTGGCACTTCATTTCTTGGCATCATTTTCTTTTAATTTGTTGGAATGTATAAGCTTTGTCATAAAAATCTATATATCTATCTATATCTATATCTATATATTTATATCTATATATATAATAAAATAAAATCTTTTTTAAT